>JALHBY010000032.1:0-12596 GCA_024340155.1 Tolypocladium pustulatum | reverse complement strand
TAATATAAGAGGGGGGGGCGAGTTATTCTAAGATATATATATATAGGAGTTATAGGCTATAGTATTATACTAGGATATCTCCTATAAAGAAAAGATTAAAGCCCTACGTAAGAACTAGAGGAAGTTTCCCCTATAGGCAGCTATAAGGGAATAGATTATAGACTATATACTTTCTATATATAGTACGCTATAATATAGGGGGCGACTATAGGTACCGAAATAAGAACCTCTAACTATAACCCTAATCTAGCGCGTATATAACTCGCTAATAGCTAGCTACTTAAGAAAGAATATAATATTTAAGCTCTTATAGCGGGATTTCTATTAAGAAGGTATATTAATAGATATTACGCGATTTATTTAGAACTATTATTACTATAGTAGTTATATTAATTATTAATACTACTAGGGGCTACTCTAACCGCTTCTAATTATAGACCGTTTCTAGACTATAATCTTAATAGACTTTATAATAGACCTATTAGTAGCTAGCGAGGCAGACCCCTAATACTTAATAGTAATTACTAATCGACTCTCTAAGTATATATAGCTCGAAGTAATAATATCTATAGATATAGAGGTATATATAAAACGCTTTAAGCATTACTAATAGAGGTTCTATAGCTTTCTAACCTATATTATCTTAGATAGAGGCTTAAATTAAGTTAGGTAATTCTAGGCTACGCTCTATAAGCACGCTAGTATATAATAGCTACTCTCTATAGCCTACTACCTATAGATAGATAGGGGAATAGAGTAGATAAACTAAGAAGTATAGGTAGTACTACGCGTTATAGTTTCGTTCTTATAGCTTAACTAAGTAGACTACTTACCTATATACTAGCTTATACTTAATAATAAGGACTTATCTATAACTAGTATAAGCCCGAATTATATATTATATAGATTCGACGTCGAATTAATTTAGCGCGCGCTAGATTAATTAGTATTTATTACTTTACTAAAGGGGTAAGTAATTACTTTTATATAGTACTTAAAAAAGGGTATAGAAATCGCCTAGGCTACTATCGCCTAGGTATAGTAGAAATAATAAGATTCTATAAATATATCTAGAAGGCTAGCTAAATAGTTTCGCGTTAGTAATAATATATAGCTAGATATATTATATATTGCTTTAAACTAGCCTTCGCGAAAGTTAGACTAGCTAAAGGCTAAATACTAAGTAATAGCTATCCCGAGCCCCCTAAATATTATACTAGATATATTATAGGGCATCTACCCTACCTTTTATATAGATCGAGTTAAGCGGGCTATATATAACCCGCTCCTATTATAGGCGCTAGCTAATACTAGGCTAGACCTATTAATATACTTAGGTAATAATAACCTAGACCTAGACGAGTATAAGGTAGAGGAAATCCTCGTAATAAAGAATATATATAGCTATAGGAAGAGGTAAAATATCCTCGTTAAATAGAGAGGCTATATTATACCTACGTAAGAACCTTTAGAGAATATATAGGATATAGAGGCTCTAATATATTATAAGGACGAGTAGGGAGATATATATATATATAATAGGCTAAAAAATATATAAGTTAAATTAGGCTACTAAATAGTAGTAGGCGATATACCTACGAAAACTATATTAATAAGAGTAAAATAGAGTATAGGCTATAACCTAAAATCCTCTAAGCTAAATAAGCTATCCCTCGATTAAATTAGGGGTTTATTATCCTCCTTAATATCCTCCTCGAACTCGGCGCTAGGCTAAGGGCGGCTAGGGGGAGGGCGCGCGTAGGGTATATAGCGAGAGCTCGCCCTATAACGAATAGGCATTAGCAAGTTATTACTATACCGCGCGCGCTAGCGGGCGAGAGTAGTATTTCTAGCTAATAGATTATTAAGGCTCGGCCTAGCTACTTAGGCAAGCGACCGCAGGGCCGCGAGAATAGCTATATTAGCCTACTACTAGTTAGCGCGTTCCTCCTCCTATATAGCGAGAATCGCGCGCTAGTTTTCTTCCTAGCGCGCGAGCGCCGCTTTATATCGCTAAGCGAATAAATTTAGGCTAGAGATAACCTACCCCTATTACTAAGCCTACTAATATTATAACTATATAATATCTAGGCTCGAAAAAACGCTACTATAGTATAGAGGGGTAGCTAGCGCGAGGGTAGTTAATATAATAATTATAATAGCTTAACTACTAGTAGGAGGTAAGGTAGGGGAGAAGGTATCCTAGATAGGGCTAGGTATAAGGTAAGTAATACTTATTATAGTCTAAAGACGATATACTATATATAGAAAGTTAAGAGTTAAAATAGCGTAATAGCTAGGTATAGGTCCTTAATAGGGGATAGCGGGCACTAAAATAGAGAGGTTTTATATAAAGAGGTTTTATATATTATATATAAGGCGATAGAGGTATATACTTATAGTAAATAGATACTATTCCTAGATATATCTATATCGCTTCGTACTATAAGTAATATATATATTAGTATAGCTAGGCTAGTAATAGGCTATACCCTTATTATAGAGATTATTAAGGTAAGGTATATATATATATATTACCTCCTTAGGGCTAGTATTATCCTTATTATTAGAGTTTTTAGTAATAATATAGCTATTAATAGCGCGAGGTAGGTATAAAGTCTAGGGGCTAGTAGGCGAAGAGGTATTACTAATAGGAGTTATAAGTATAAATATAGTAAAAACGGGGCTATAAAGGTAATAATAAGTTAGTAATATAAAGTAGGAAAGTATATAGGGTAGAAGGAGATTAAAACTATAACTCGAAGAGGTATTAGAATTAAGGGTATAAGAAGGAAGTAAAGGAATAATAAGTAGGAGGCGCGAGTATTATTTATAGGCATAGGGTAGGCGCGAGGTAGGCGTAGGGTAACTAAAGGTAGAGGTAGGGTAATTCCTTTCTATAAGCAAGGGGGTATATTATAGACTCGAGCTACTACCCCAGGTCTATATTAATTATATATATACCGCGCCTACTAGGGTTACGTATATATATAGCGCGCTATATTCCCGCGCCTAGTCTAGGCATAGAGCGCTTCCCCTTTTCCTTTTATATATCTTTTATTACTATACTAAACGCTTACTAGCAGATACCCTAAGGCCAGTTCTTTATATCCTCGCCTTTAACCGCGATTATATAGGTCGGTATATTATAAGGCATTATCCTTATCTATAAGCTATACTTTTACTATAGCGACGTAATAATAATAAGTTAAAATAAAGATAGCTAGTATAGGCAGCTAATAAGGTATATAGTAGGAGGCGTCGTAACTAGCCCTATCTTTAATCGCGGCTATATTTAAGAGCTCTTAACTACAGGCACTATAGTTATAATATTAGGTATAATAATACTAAGCTTATCCTATAAGTACTATTAGATCCTCTTAGTATAGGGCCTCTATATTAGCGTTAGAAGCGTAATACTATATATCCCTAGTATTAGCCTTATTATATCGAGGTATTAACGACGACGTGCTTTAATAGTCTTTATTACTACCTTAGCTACTATAGTTAGTTCGTTTATACCTATCTTACTGCCTTTAATAAGCTTTGTTACTAAAAAGTTTTAGGCGGGATAATATATCCTATTATCTCTCTAGACTCTAGCCTATACTTAGCTTCGCCTAGGTAACTTAAGTCCTTAGCTTTATTACGCTTATAAAATTAATAATAGCTATAGCTATAATATTACCCGCTATAAACGGTAAGGCTCCTTATAATGTCCGCTCCCTGCTAGATCTTATAGCTTTTTAAGACCCTACCTTTATAGCCTTTTGCTTAGCTCTATTCCTTATATAGATCGCCTACTAGGTTCCCTTCTTCTTACTCCTAACCTTTATACTATTTAAAGCTAGTATAAGCTCGTATCTTACCTTTTACGTCCTAGGTATCTATAATATATTAACTATCCTAGGTAGGTATATAGCAGTGCTATTATTAAATAGATTCGGGCCCGCGCGTATTATAGCTAGCTTAGCGTTTATATCTAGCGCTCTACTCTTTAGCTAGGTTAGAGTCATTTCTATTAACTCTACTACTATCTAGGTCGTACTAATTACTCTATTTATAGGGCCGCTAGTAGTTATATATCCGATTATTCTACCGTACTTATCGCTAGATAAAGACCTAGTCGGTATATATATAAGTATATTATCGGCTGCCGTAGCTCTTAGAATATTAGTCGGCTTCCCTATTATAGCTACCCTAAATAATATTTAGACGGGGAGCTTCTAGAAAAGCTAGGTTCTAAATAGTTACTATATACTTAGTAGGGCTATACTAATAGTTTATATCTATTATAAGATACTAAGAGAGTCTTAATCGGAAGTATTAGGAATAAACGAGTAGTTTTACTTTAATAAAGCTTTAATATAATCTAAAAATTTCTACCCTATTTTACTATTACTTCTCGCGCCTTAATTCCCTAACTATATTTTAATTCTGCTACTACACTCCTATAGCCTCAAACTTCGGCCGCGTCTGCTACGAGTAGGTGCCTATCTTAGTAAGATCCTTCGTTAGGCTGGGCAGGCAGGCCATGCCAACACTTTAAATCCCTCTATAAACGAACCTAGAGAGGACTAAAAATACACTTAGACTAGCGAGGTTCTTTACGCCAATCCAGCTAATATATAATATAGATGCTAAGGCTATGAGCAGGATAAGTATTATGAAAGGACCTAGGTAAGCGTCTGAGACGAGTACTAGAAAGACGCGTCCTAGATAGCCAAAGGCGTTTAGGATTAGCAGTAGAGTAAAAGAAGTATTATCGTTTATTCTAAGAACTAAAGTCCCGTAATAATTAATCTGGAAGTTGTGAGTAGGTTGTAATATTCGTGACGTTTGGGCGGCAGCTTATATAGTTAGAACCAATGAACACAGACTACACAAGAAGGAATACCCCGACCGCATATAACTCCCACATTACTTGCTCGAACAATCAAGCATTTGGGCATACCGCATGCATAATGGTTCTTAGGCCTTTTGCATAAGTGATTATCATCGCATGGTCTTCAAGTGCCGTCCCTACGCAGCCAAGGGTGGTTGAACTGCTAGCGGTGACCGTACCACGCTGAGGCCCATACGTACATGCAAAAGCCCGATCAAGACAGGAACCCGCTAACGGTCGGCCGAGCTTAAACTCCAGCGGAGAACCCCATACAACGACCGAAAGCTACCATACTCATATTGTAGAGCGCACCGCATCACTACTATTATCACCCTTGTCAGCGTATCGCCAGCAATCAGATTCCTCGTCAGTCAAGGGAAGTCACTTACTCCCTTAAACTTGCCAGTCACTTCAGCACACCGCCAGCAAGCAGACTTCTTGTCAATGAAGGGCGGATACTTACTCCCTAGGATTTGCCAGTTGAGTCAGCACGTCCCTAGCAATCAAATTCCTTCAAGGGCAGATACTTACAAGTTAAGATTTGCCAGCCATATCAGCATATCGCCAGCAATTAGACTCTTTATCAATCACGGGCGGACAGTCAGAGGCTAGAATTTGCTAGTCATATCAGCATATAGACAGCATCAGACTCCTTATCCATTACAGACAGACACATTCTAGAATTTGCCAGTTATATCAGCATATCGCTAGCAATCAGACTCCTTATCTATCGCGGGCAGACACTTACATTCTAAAATTTTCCAATTATATCAGCATCTCGCCAGAATATCATTAGTTTAGTATAGGTGAATACTTACTCGCTCTTGTAGAGGTTTGCTTAGCGTGCTATCTAATAGCGAACCCGCCGTCGCCAGTCCAGTAAGGACAGTCAAAACGATAGAAGCAACCTGCATTTTGTCTAAAAGCGCACAGAATAGGACGTTAGAAGTATTCGCCCGAAATAGCATCTTTAGGGGTGCAGAATGCATTTGTAGCCTCTTTAAAGCTGGAGCTAGGCCTATACGAAAGGGATAGAAGGATCGGGGGAACGTATTACCGAGGATAACCTGTCTATACTGTTATACGGAGCGCTCACAGCCCGTTTAGAGCATACGATTAACGATATAAAATAGCCTTAATCCTATATAAGAGAATTACCTGACGAGGCGGTCTTTAATAGCTAAGCTATGCCCCTATTATAGGCTTACTTATAATTAGGTTATTCTAAGCGTTAAGCTAATTAAGTAACTATGCCCTTACGCTTACCTTTATATACCCCCTATTATAACCGCTATTATAAAGCTAGTAATAATACTAACTTTACCTATTCTTAGTAGTTTTCTTCTAATTACTTTAATAGCATTAAACTCTACTTAAATAACTATTTAAAGTAGTCGAATTATTTACTTAAAGAGGCCTTATTATATATATTATATACTTACCTTTACTAATAGCCTATACTAGACTATATTATTATTTCGTTAGTTATATTTAATATAAATAAATACTTATATAGTATAGTTAATCGATATATACTATACCTAATAGTTCGAGTAATTATTATTCGTTTTATTAATACTCTAAATAAGTAATTAATTAGTCTTATAACCGCTTCGTATAAGTATATAGAGCGCCTTTCTTACTCGCGCTAAGCTCTTAAGTTCTTTATTATTATTATTATTATACTACCTATACTCTCTAACTCTAACTCTAAGATACCCGCTAGTAGGCTCTCTATTAAATAACTCGCGGATATTACTATAGCGCTCTCTAACTCTATAAGCACTACTTAGTTCGTTTTCGTTTCGCGTATTAACTAAGCTAACGATTAGTAGCTTAATATAGCTATTATAGCTAAGGGCGCTCTACTTGAAGAAGTAGCTAAGGTTAAGTAGGTCTCCCCTTAATAAAGTAAAAGGGTATACCTTCCTACCGCGCGCCTATCTCCCTCGCTATCGCCGCCCCCGCTGCTTAAGAAGAAGAAGAAAGAGAAGGAGAAGTCTACTTTTAAGGAGCTATCTAAGGTAGAGGCTAGCCCTCCCCTTAATCCTCTATACCTTAGCTACCTAAAGTCAGCTATTAGTAATAAAGGCGCTTTCTAGAAATACCTAGAAAGCATAGGTAAAAGCGCCTATTATATAGCCTACTATATAAGCAGCTATAAATATTTTCCTCTATAAGTATTCTTCTTTTCTAACTAAGTATTACCTTAACTAATTTATTACTTAGCCTAGCGCCTTTAGTACCTTTTACTTACTATTTATTACTTACCCTCGCTAAGGGTAATAAGAAGGTATATAAGCTCTATTCCTTCTATTCCTTTACTTATTACTAACTATTATATAGCTTAAAAAATACTATAAAGATATAGTAAAGCTTACCTTAGAGATAGTTAAGGATAAGTCTATAGACTAGTTTAGTAGTAGAGCGCCGCTAGCGGCGGCTCTAGATACTCTTAGTAAATAGGAAAAAGAGGTAAAGTATACTTAGTTATATAAGTTAATTAACTTCTTCTTAAAGTAATTTTACTTATTAACTTAGTGCTTTTCTAACTTATACTTACCTATACCTTCTCCCTTATATAATTATAAGCTATTTACTATATTAAGTAATATTTAGAAGTACTTAAAGCACTACTATAAGAGAGCCTTTATAAGGCTATCTATAGGTATTTCGTTAGTTAGAAGATATATAATTATAAAGGTACCCTTCTAAGCTTCCTACTATAACTATATATTATAAATATCTATATAGTATAGATATATAGTTAATTATATACTCTTTTCTACTATAAGCTAAATAGTTTACTAATTATTATAGTATATATCTTACTTATAACTAACTTCGAACCTTATATCTTTAAATAGTCTTCTTAGAGCTATTTTCTCCTTAGTATATTACTTAAGTATAAGTAGCTCTATCTTAGTTATTAATATAGTTATAGTAGCTTAGCGGGTTACTCGCTATAGTACTAAGCTGCCGAAGAGTATAATAAGATATCTTTATAATAATTTATAGGTTTCCTTATTATCTATAAAAGAAGCGTCGCTTATAATAAGTAAGGCTTACGTTTCTAATATACCTCTATATTATAATCTAAGCTTTTATATATTATAAAGGTATAGCCTAGCTTACTCTATTATAGCCTTATACTTAGGCGCTAGATTCGTTAAAAACTATAAGAGCGTTAATACTAAGAAGGTAATATTAGCTCTAATTATTATTACTATATAGAGTACTAAACTAATAATCTCTTAATACTCTTTAACCTCCTAAGTAATAGCCTAGCCTATTATCTACTTAGTAAACTTAACTATTAAAATAAGGATTATAAGATAGGAATTCTAAGTAGTTAACCTATATTATAGGGCTATCTTCTCGATATATACCTTATAGCTTAGACATATCTTATACTTACTATAGTCCTTAATAATATTAATACTAAGGAACTATTATATATCCCCTTACTTATATAGCTTATATATTATCTTAAGGCTATTAATAAGCTCGTTTATTACTAATTTATAATTCCTATAATAGAGGACTAGTATATTATCTATAAAGAATAGGATAAATATATCTCGAGCTTTTATATAGTAGAGGTAAGGCTTTTCGTTACTTAATACTAGCTTAAGCCTCTTTAATATAGAAGTAAACTCTTTAAACTATAAATATAGAGAATTACGAAATCTCTAGAGAGCTTTCTCGAGCTCTATATACTTACCTAACTACTTAAATCTATCTAGAAGCTTATATATTACTAGTATACCTTAATTATCGCGCGTTACGTTAAGAAACGCATTCTTAATATCGAACTACTTAATCTCGAGGTCGAACTATACCGCGATAGCTATTGCTATAGAACGAACGCGCTACGAGCATTACTACGTATATATTCTCGATCGTTAAGTATTCCTATAGGTCGCCGCGTATATAAATCTATCCCTTATATCTCTCGAGCTTACCTTCCTTATTAAACTTATAGTCGAATACTTATTTTAATAGTAGTAGTTTCGTTTATATATTTAAACGCTTAATAACCCTCTAAGTACCCTTTTATCTTAGTATATCGATCTCTAACTACGCTACTTTCTAGAACTATATACTAAGTAAGTACTATAGTATCTCTCTCTAATTTCTTAGTAGTTTAGCTAGGTCTTTAAATATATATACCTTTTTTAAAGGCACTATACTAATCCGATCCGCGCTTACCTATATCGCTATTATATTAATTATAGTAAATACTATTTAATAGCTTAGTAGGTTATCCCTCTTAGCTTCTTATTAATTAGGTAAGAAAGTTATAAAGAAATCGTCCTAACCTATATTCTTAATTATACTATAGGCTCTATACTAACTATATATTTTCCCTTAATCTCTATAATTACTTATCTTAGTACTCCTATATATTAGTTATTATATTACTATAATCGTTTCCTTAGGGTTTATCTATAATAGCTTAGAGGGCTTACTTAATACCTCTTCTTAAGTATTACTTTATTACTAAGTCTAGTCTTTACCTATAGATAGATCTTCCTACGTTAGGATATATATCTCTAAGGCTAGCGAGTCTATATAGCTACTTACTATCGCTAGTAAGGGAATACTCTACTAAGTACTACCTATACTTTACGTTTATATACTATCTTATATAAACTCTAGAGTCTCTTAAGGTATTTAAAGTGTAGTCTAACTTAGGGGAGTAGCTAGCTCTTCCTTTTAGTACTTTAGTTACTTTAACTACTCTACCGAGCTTTATACTAGCTATAAGTCTATACTTACCCTTAAGTTTAAACCTAAGTCTACTTAGATAGGTATTATAGGCCTATACTATATCTCTTCTTCCTTATCTAATTCGATAGATAACTTATATAATTACTATATAAGAAGCTTAGGTAAGCTTTTCTTTACTATAGAGTAAAAGAGGTTCTCGTTAAATATAGTATTCTTAGTTATAATAACCTTCTTAAGGCAAGGGATCTAAATATAGTAAATATTAAAAGTAATATACCTAACTAGATAACTAAGGATCCCTCTAGGGCTTACTTTAAATCGTTATTAGTCGCGCCTTACCTCCCTATCTCGATCGAGTATATATATATAGTAACTATAAGTATAAATCGCGCTCTAATCTAGTCTTAAGTTAGCTATTTACTCCCTAATATAGAGAGGCGCTTCCTTTCGAAACTATTATTTTAATACTTTATTTAGGGACTTTTAATTATTATTCTATACTAGGCTTATATTAAGTAAATAAGGCGCTATAACTATCTTTTCTAGCTATAGGTTCTTAGGTAAGTATACTCCCTTAATTATTTTAATAGACTTAGTAGTTACTCCTTAGCCTACTCGTTTTACTATACTATTTAGTTTATATATAAATAGTAGAGCGAGCTCTAGCTATATACCTTTAAAGCGCGCCTAGTATTAGAATTATATATTACCTTTAATTATAATTATAGCCCCCTCGTTATATTATTAAAGTATATATATTAAAAGACTAAACTATCTCCTTACTTAATACTTAAATTAAAAGAGAGCGTTAAGTATAGTAATCTACTCCTTAGTTAGTAATAGTTAAGCTTTTACCTACCTACTATATTTATCCTTTATTACTAATAACTATTATAATCTATTATAGCCCTACTAGAAGTCTTATAGGTCCTAATAAATATATTAAAATAGCCTTAGTAAATATTAGTTTAGTAGGCAGCGTAATATAACCTACTTTATATATATAAGAGAGTATACCTTATAATCTATACGCTATATACCCTTTATCTATATATTCTAAGTATTAAATACTAATTTTATAAGTATTACTAGCTCTAGGTATCTTAATTATAGGTACTATAGCTTTTCTAAGTCCTATTATAGTCTTAGTTAGTCCCTTATTAATTACCTTAGTTATATTAAGCTTTATTCTAGCCTATAATATACTATTATATATATTAATATACTAATAAAGCTTATTAATATCTTTATAGCTTATATTAGGCTTAGTTACTAAGTAGCTTATATTAGTATAGGTCTCGTAGGAATATAAGATATTAAGGGCTTATATTTAAGGAAAGTAAGGTTATACTTCTATAAAAGCCTACTTATTATAATACTATTCTCTAGCGTTCTATAGTATAGTAAGTAATCGAATCCTAAATACTAGATATTAGCTCTATATAAGAGCGATTCTAATATAATATTTATATAGAAGCCTTTAACTATAGCTATATTCTTAAGAGTTAAGTCTTTAGTATATAGGCCGTTAATACTATCCCTTTAAGTACTTGTTTACCTTATCTACTAATCTTAAATAAGCTATTACTTACTTTAATATATTCGATTATATAAAGAACTAGCCTTAGGCAGCTCGAGTCTATAATAGATTATATTTATAAGCTTAAATAATCTTAGTTTAAGGAGGTCTATTATATTAACTAAGTATATTACGCTATAGCTATTTAGAAGAGTACTCTATAAGAGTATATAGGCTCTAGAGCTAAGTATAGTATAGATACCTTCTTAATATTCTATAGCTTAGTCTTTATATAGGTCGACTAGGTTAATAAGGATAGCGATAATACTTCTTAGGAAGGCTCTTACTATTGCCTTAGTTTTATTACTTACCGAGCTATTACCCTAGCCCTTATCTACTATAGTCTTATAGAGGCGTCTCTACCTTTCCTTCTAGTAGTTCTCCTTAATCTTATTAATCGTTTCCTTTAATAGTCTCTTAAGTATTTATATTATCTTTCTAGTAATTATATACTTAAGAAGTAAGTATTAACTTAGCTTCTATAAATAGGTAAACTTCCTATTTAGCTTCCTTATATAGGGGCATTCCTAACTCCTTAATACTTAGTTTAACTAGTCTAAGCTCGCTTTAAGTATAGTATATACGCTAAGCCGCTATATATCCTTATACTTATTAAGCTATATATTAAACTTATTAATATAAGTATTAAGAGTCTTAGTTAGTCTACCTAGGTATTTAGCCTATATAAGCTTAATCTCGATCTACCTTACCTATTCTAAAGAGAACCGAGTACCTATAATATAAATAAAATCGTAGATAGCTAAGTTACCTTAAACTTCTATAATAATATATTAAAGACCTTTACTATATACTTAGCTCTAGTATAAATACTAAGCTATAAGCTTTATATTTATATATTTAGCCTCCTTAAGTATTACTTAGTATTACTTTTATACTACCTCTTTTATACTTATTTAGCTTAGGGTAAACTTAGCCTTAATTCCCTTAATAAGCTAATATATTAAGTAGTTAGGGTTCTTAGTATTAAGCTTTATAATAATAACGCGGTATATATTCGGTTCGAGGGTCGCTATAATCTATATATAGATAGCTTACTCTCTAGCCTCTCTTATATAGTAAGTTAAGTACTCGATAGCTTCTCTCTAAGTATATATTTAGGTAAGCTATTAGACTCTTATAAAGTTAGGTTCCTCGCGTAGAAATATAAGTATAAACTTCTCCTTAACTTCCTTAATTAATAGCGCCTTTAGAGTAATAGCTATATTAGTTAGCCGCTTAGGTTAATCTAGATTAATTATATCCTATAGCTTCTTAATATATATATAGCTTTTGAGCGTGTCTATTTAGTTAGTCTATTACTTAGGGGTCTTAAGTTTCTAGGTTCTAGGAAGGCTTTCGGAAGACTCTTTAGTTATATCTATTATAAGCTCGGCGAGC
>JALHBY010000170.1:120100-283324 GCA_024340155.1 Tolypocladium pustulatum | reverse complement strand
AAAAAACTATAAAGGGAAAAAAAACAAAAAAAAACAAGGAAAAGATAAAAGAGAAAAGGGAAAAGTAATACTTACCTATAGTACCTACCTTTAACTAGGGTAGCGACTAATAGCTAAGCTAATCCCTCCTCTATCTAGGGTAAATCTAGGAACTTAAAATCTATCTCCTCTACTAAATCGATATACTCTGCTATAAACGCCTCTATCTCTACCTTTATAAATAGTAAGGTATATTATTAAGAAGTATAGCCCTCGTTACTAAGTAGTAGTCAAACCTTTAACCGCCTCTCCTAGGCATAGTAATTAAGACTAATAACTATAGTTCTAAACGGAGGAGCTAGGTTTAAATATACTAAGAGTTTAAAGCGGTTATTAACGAATGCCCGGTATACCCTAGATTCCTCCTAAGGAGGAGTTAGTAAAGGATTACTAAAGAATAGGAGACGAACCTAAACTTACCTTAGTTATTTTCTTAGTACTTACTAAGTTATATTCCTTAGTATACGCTAAGTATAAAGCATCGAATACCTTATATAAATACTATAATATTATAGCGAGGCGGCGGCGTTTATCCTTATCTAAGATAAAGATGCTATTATTAGACCTATCGTCCTCGTTATCGTCCCTAATCTTTACTAAATTTATTTAACGAAGTTACTTAAAGACGGCGACTAAGTTAAAATAGTCTCTGGCTATACCTAAGAACGCCTAGGTAGCGATTAGTAAGTAAATAATAACGATCTAAAGGGTAAAAGATATACCTAGCTATAACTATTATTACGATAGTAGTACTACTTATATCTCGTCGCCTAAATACTAGAGAATATATACTTAATATCGATTACCTTAGAAGGCTTTAGGTCTATCCTCTTATATATAATAACGGACGTATAAAGATAGTATATATACTAAGACTCGAGGGGAGCTACCCCTATCTCCTAAATAAGGCGAGCTTTAACCTTAGATTAGGACTAATACGGTACCCTAATAGTAGCTAGTCCCTCTATACTATCTTCGTCGCCTATATTAGTATTATCCTAAGAGTTAGTATAGGGATCCTCCTAGTCCCCCTTAGAAGTTAGGGCTTAGGGAGGAGTCTCTATCTTATTAGTACTTACTTAGGACTACTTAGGTATAGTTTACCTTAATGGCTTAGGAAGAGAGGAAGACTTACCTAAATCCTACTAATTACTAATAAGATCCTCGTTACCTAACTAATTTCTATCGGCGATAGACAAATCGGTAGTAGTATACCCCTAGGACGCTTAACTACTATTAGTAGATAAACGAGGAGACTTAGCGGCTAAGCTATCTAAGTCTATCTTATCCGCTACCTCTACTAGGGGTATTAGGGAATACTTATAAGTCGCGACCAAATTAACTATAGGATCCTCGACTAAATCCCCTAATCTTAACTTAGGTAAACGACCTAAGGGGGATTTATTATAGCGAGGACGCCTAGGAAGACGTCGGCGCGCTATAGGCAACCTAGTTATACTACTACGACGAAGACATTAGGTAAAGCTAGATAGATAACTAGCCTTAGGCTTACGAGAAGCACGAGGAGTAGGAGCTATAATAACTTAAAGAAATAATAGGTATAAGAGGGGGAGAAAATAAGAAGAATAGGCTAAGGCGAAAACGATATCTTAATAGCTAAAAAGTAGGTTAAGATAAAGAAGAGAAAAGAAAGAAGAGTTAATAGAGAAAATAGGCATATACTTTATAGAAACTATTATTATACCGACTATATAGCAAACCGCGAGTAGTTACTAGGTAATAATTATACCTATATATATTTAAAGAGAATAGATATAATATAGAGCCCTAATAATACCCCGAACCTAGACGCAATAGGCGATAAACCCTAGAAACTCTTAAGAGCCTAAGCTAACTTACTATAGAAATAAAACCACTATATAGAGCCCTAAGGTAGCCGAGACATCTACCTCGAGAGGGGGAGGTAGTTATAAAAGAGTTACTAGGAGCATATACTAAAGTAACTATAGGCTATTACCCTTCCTTAGGGCTCGAAAAGCCTAGAGGAACCCGGCTTTATTATATAGTACTTTGCCTATATAGATAAAGTGCTTAACCTTCGTATTTTCTCTATATCGAGTAGGTTTAACTTTCTCTAATCGCTAGGCCTAACGCTCGGTCGTAATAGAGGATAAGTTCTAAGTTAGGAATCCCTTATAGTCTACTTAGTATATCGCCTAGGTATCGGAACCAAATCGCTAGTATAGCGCTAGGGTTTCTATCTTAGCGCTACTAGATAACTTAATATATTACTATAGGGCTAAAGAGCTACTATAGGATTACCTTATATATATATAGACCCCTCCTTCTTAATTAGAAGGGATTCTTCCTTAGATAAGATTTAGTCTTATTAGTCTACGAGGCAGAGGTAGAGAACTATATTAAATACTATTTTCTATTCGGTGCTATCCTTACTACCTAACCGTTATACTATAACCTCTACCTCTCTATACCTACCCCCTTATACTATAGCCTCCGTTTCCTCCTCCAGCCCTTCTACTACGTATTCTCCTTAATTATATTTTATAACTTTCTCGTTACAAAATATTATTATCCTTTATCCCGAGTTTCGTTCGGAGCCGTGTCCGCTTCTTATTTCTTGATCCTGTCGTCGGCGAATCCACTAGCCCCAGCAGAATTTCCAGTGAGACGTTGCATGTTAGCCTCGTGGTTTTCGTTCTAGATAGTCGGTTCGCCCCTACCGTTCATCTTGTCGATCTGGGAACACGTCGGCCGCCCGCTCAAAAGTCCTGTGATGGCTTCTACCATCTGATCCGGTCGTGGCTCCTCTTCGCCGCACAGACTGCCGGGGTTGGGTGGGCCGTCCTGCATGTCCCTGTCCGTCAATACACGACGCCGCTACGTCGAGGTCGCTGACCGAAACTTACATCTTGCTGACTTCTCCCTCGAGCCCCTGCATTCTTCCCAGCACCTCGCTCATCTGTTCTCGCAGCGCGCCAATCTGCTTCGATGTTGCATTTATTGCGCTTTCGAGTCGACCGCCGTTTTGCACCTCTGGTGTCCCCTCCCATCGGACCGCCTGTTCTGATAGCCGCCTGCGCATGCCTACAAAGTCTTTCACATCGATCGGAGCCGCTATCGTGTTCTCCATTATAAGTCGTGGTCGCAAGGGACGTCTGGCCCTTTGCCCTTGCTCCGGGTCGGTCAGAATACGCGAAGAGAGAAGGATGCGAGAGAGCGATGGAGGAAAAAAGGTCGCCTACGACAAACGTGACGAACATAGAGTAGGAAGCATTCCTATACGCATACGGTCCAATTCCAATCGACGTGTTGTTTCCCGCTAGACCATTCAAGACACCAGGCGCCAGTTTGAGTGCCGCCACATACTTCGCAGAAGGTGGTTTGTCTTATTTAGACGCGAAAGAATAATAAACACCGCCCTCCCTCCGCTGAAACCACCTATCTATAAAGGCTGAATCCTGCGCTCCTCGAATTCACACTCATCACTTGTTTTGCATTGCTTTCAAGACCGCTCGCTCCGAAATGTTAATAGCATTTGCTATCGCCGCGCTCATTTGCATCGGCTCCGCCACGGTGCAGATCCTTTGCAAGGACGTTGCAATCATCGGTGGAGGCGCATCAGGGTCATACGCAGCCGTTCGCATTCGAGAAGATTTTGACAAATCCGTCGTATTGATCGAGGAGAAAGACAGATTAGTACGTAATTCACCACGCTGTTCAGCCAATCTTGCAACCGGCAATGGCAGCATTTTTTATGTCTAACAGGACTCACGTAGGGCGGCCATGTTAACTCCTTTGTCGACCCAGAGACCAAGACCCCGCTAGACTTCGGCGTGAAGTCTTTCATCGACGAGGGTAACGCGACAAGCTTTTTCGACCGCCTGGGCATCAAGCGCAAGCACGGCACAAACCTACGCCTGGATACAAAGTATGTCGACTTTAATACCGGCGATGTTCTCCACTTCAAGCCACCCCCGACGTCCGCACAGATGAATGCACTGAAAAAGTTTCTTGAAATCGTTGAGCCTTGGGAGCATCTTATCCAACCTGGATACTTCGACTTCCCTGACGCAGGCGCAATACCGCATGATTTCCTGATACCGTTCGGTGATTTCGCGGCGGCACACGGCCTACAGGACGCCGTTCCTTTCATGTATCAAGTCACGGGGCTGGGTTTGGGAAACATAACCAATGAAGTAACTTTATTCGTGTTGCAGACCTTTACAGCTGCCATGGCCCGCTCGACTCTCGGGCTGCAAGACTCATTTGTTCCCGCGTCCGGACGAAACCAGGACATTTACGATGCAGTGGGCAATCTACTTGGGTCAGACGTTCTGTATTCAAGTACAGTCCTGAGTGCGTTGCGTACACATCACTGTATCCAACTGGTCGTGGAAAACAGGGAAACGGGGTGTATCACCATCATAAAGTCAAAGCGCCTGCTTATCGCCATCGAGCCAACTGCAGATAACATGAGGCCATATCACCTGGATGCCGAAGAGCGAGAAATCTTTTCCAAGTTCAAGTACACGCGTAGGTACGCGGGTATCCTTGAGAGCAATACCTTGGCCATAAATGCGTCGTACCTCAACCTGCCTCCCACAGCCTCACCAGACAATTATCTCTCTTATCCGGAGGTCCCCTTTGTCGGTCGTATAGACTACATGGGTACGGGGAAGTATTTTCGCGTCAACATTATTGGAGACGAAAATTCTGAAGTTCACAACGCCAAGGAGCTGGTCAGGCGCGACATCCAAACTTTTATCGATGCGGGAGTTATTCGAGCTCAGGACGGCGCAGGTGGACACCTTAAGTGGGCAGACTTCTCGGATCATGGGCCAATGTATGCACGTGTGTCGGCTCGGGAGATCGAGGATGGGTTTATTCAAAAGCTCTATGGGCTTCAGGGGCGGCTGTCGACGTGGTGGACCGGGGCAGCCTGGAGTGTTCATTACCAGACGGCGCTTTGGAACTATGACGATATCCTCATTCCCAAGATGCTGGACGGGCTATAGCCTTTAATCAGGGCGCAATCAGTATTGAAGTCCACGAGCGAGGTGTGACATGGGTTTCGGGAGGTTCTGCCTCGTGATTTCTAGTGAGAGTCCACGAAGATCAGCACATCTCTCGAATAGACTGGAGTGGCTCCCTACCAGTACCCGATCTGCGTGTTACTGAGATTCAAAGTTGGATCATTCCCTATTCATGAGTAGTTCCCAAGGATGTTGACGCGAGCAACGTCAATGTTTGAGAGCATTGGCTGCTCTGGGTAAAGGAACGATCAAATAAACTCTAAGCATCTCAAAAGGAGATTTGTGATAGCCTCCATCTTGACGGTGAAGAAAATCTTGAATGCTTATAAACACAATTGTGTATTGTTATGTGCCCGCAGGCAAACGCAACGCCTCCCTGACGTCGATTCCACCGAATTCACGGTCAGTCAGCCCTATGCTCTCTCATGCCGAGATTCAGTTAATGACAGCTCAGTGGATGCCAGAAACGGATCGCACGCGAATTAGCCAACCACTCGGCAACACATGGCAAATATAGAGGTTCCAATTAGTTCGCGCTAAAGCTGGCAACTCGTGAAGGGATATATCAACCCAAGCAACCGAAAGACAAGAGCTACATCGACCTAGCTTCCCTAAGCCAAGTCACAGCCTCGGGTAGACCTTTGTCACAACCATGACAGCACCGGTTTGTGCCGTACCGCAAGCGCGGGCGTTCATCTGGATATGCGCCGAATGTCTTGGCTGCCGAATGACAGCAGATATATTTTTATACACCCACGCCGCTCGCGCCGTTGTTCATGTATCGTCGGGTGCGAACAGCTTCTGCCAGGTCCTCCAGAACAGCCACCGTCGTGTCCCAGTTAATGCATGCATCCGTAATGCTAACACCGCGCTTCAGTCCAGTAACCCCATCAGGTGGGATGGTCTGGTTACCCTCGTTGATATTCGACTCGAGCATAATACCTATAATGGAGCGCTCCCCTTGGCTGACTTGATTTCCAACGACCTTCGCGACCTTTGGCTGGTTGTGGTAGTTCTTCTGCGAATTGCCTGTGCAAAGTTAACATATCGCGCAAATGGCCTGGAGATTAGACCAATAGACCAACCGTGGGAACAATCAACCATGATGGCCCGCTTTTGCCCTTTGGCTTGTAGCAACTTCTTAACAGCCTGGATATTCTCTCTATCAAAATTGGGGCCGCTAGTTCCGCCCCGAAGGATGATGAAGCCGTGATTGTTGCCTTTCGAACGTACAATGGCTGCCATGCCGTGCTTATTCACACCCATAAAGTGGTGATTACAAGCCGCAGCCACGACGGCGTCAATAGCCACGCAGGCGTTTCCGTCCGTGGCATTCTTGAAACCGACAGGGAAGGACAGACCTGAAGCCAGTTCGCGATGGAGCTGAGACTCGGTGGTCCTGGCACCGATGGCACCGACGGAGATGCAATCCGCAAGGTACTGAGGGCTGATGGTGTCAAGCATCTCGCTGGCGATTGCCATACCTGCAGAGGTCAGATCGACGAACATCTGTCGAGAGATCCTTAGGCCTTTGTTGATTTCAAAGGACGAGTTGATGTCTGGATCATTTATGAGGCCCTTCCAGCCAGTCACAGAACGTGGTTTCTCGAGGTAGGCTCGCATGATGATGCACAGGTCGTTAGACAACTTTGTCGCTAGCTGTAGCAACCGGCCAGCGTATTCGCGAGCGGCTTCAGGGTCGTGGATGGAACATGGACCAACGATGATGAGCAGCCTATCGTCGTGACCCATTATGATATCTGCCGCATCCTGGCGACCCTTGACGACAGTAGCGGTGGCGTCTGACGTCATTGGAACCTCCGAGATGAGCAGTGCTGGAGGGATCAACGGATCTTGTCTAAGGACTAGGGGTTATCAGCGGGTCTGCTGCTGGAAATAAAGGTAGGCCCTCCAGAACCCCATGGATGACCCCAACTCACTCGAGCCATTTGCCAGGGCCAAGACAAAGACTAGTGGTGAACCACGGCAAGGCTAAAAGTAATCGAGAGCCGTAGTTGCCTTCTAAGAAAGATGCCAACGTTGAACCCGACTTCGTATGTACTTACCTCTCGTGTCATCGGATGCAACTGCAAACAAATCCAGTGCAGGCATTTCGCGTGAGTAGATCGTAATAAGTAGGAAACGGAATTCGCGATTATCATACGCAGGGAACGAGGCGATGAGAAGCCGGAATGGCCAACGTAGTGAAAATCCGGTCGGATGTTCGAAGCTGACCTTTGACAGATTATAACTGCGGCAGATTGAGATTGTGCACCGAGTTTTAAAGCTTCTCTCCAGCAGGTACGCCACGATCCCGCCCCATAAGCCTACGTTGAAATGCCAAGTCCCAAATAGAAAAGCGGTGAAGAAGTTCCTCGTAGCCATCGAACTTCCAGCCTGCTGGGTTGTGTGAGTCTTCGGGGTTGTTTCTGGATCTTCCCCTTCGATTAGGCTCGAGACACGATGTGGAGTCGATTCTTCATAACTCGCCACATACCTGAGGAAAACCCAGTCGGCACGTTCTCTTTTGCTACGTTACATTTTCTCAGACAATGCCGTACTTTCCACATACCATGCAAATGCACACAGACCCCTAGACAACAAAATATAGAGCAGTGCGCAAGAGTTGTCGTGCCACTTCTACTTTATTAGGAATGTTAGCGATTGGGGCGGAGTTTACATGCTTCTTGAGCATTGGGAAAGAAAGGAGACGGAGCATTAAAGATGCTATCTTGTTAGTCGCTCCGCGCAGCGCCGAGCTGCTTTCTGGACACTGGTGATGATGTACAGAGCAGCGGCCACATCCAGCATAGCGTTGCGCTGGGGGTAGTTATCCGTGGAAGTTGGCCGACGTCTTACTCCGCGTAGTTGGGTTGGACGCCTGCATTCGTGGAGCTCCAATCGTGGTGAAGGTTTGAAGCAGGCTGCACACCTCGCAGGCGAGCTCGCTACAAGGGCTTTGCACCAGAAAGCTGCGCAATGCCGCTGCTCATGTCTCTGTCTTCTAGCCGCCTGTACTCCGGTTATGCATGTCCAGTGTCTTATGAACACGCGTGGTACCGGTGCCGGGGATTTGAAGGATTCCCAGCGGTTGCTTGCCAGAGAATCAGGCTGTGGAAGTTTAGTGCATCGTCAACAGGTGCAAAGCGCTGCGGCCCTAAGCCGCCGTGAGTGTGAAAGTATCATCGTCAAGTCGACCTAATGGCCGTATTTGTCGTCTTGAGAGCTCCAGGTGGGGACTCGCTCCGAGTTGTGCACGTAGCATAGAAGATTTTGAATGCATCGGTTTGCGCGCGGGACCACATTACTGCGAACGCCATGTTACGGACGCCATGTAGATGGCCCGTCAAATCGGGCAACCGTACATTTCATGCCATGCGCCCGTGCACCTCCAACGGGCAGCTAGTTTTCGTTCCAGCCTTCGCTGCCAGCTATTCGTATTATGGACTACTATTGAGACAAGTGGCGTGCCGCGACAACAATAACAATCAACACGAGGGGTTTGCTCAGGCTTTGTATTACAAAACGCGTCAATCGGACGTCCGCAATGGCCGGGCGAGCTGCTCTGAGTTCTTCCTCGATGCATCTTCAAATCGATAGACTCGATCCATATCGCGCGCAGGCGTCCTGGCACGAGATCAGATCGAAACTCTCACTCTGCTCCGTCAGGCCTATAAGAATGCTGCGAGTCTCGGGCCTCGCAAGGCTGGTGCTGTTGACAGTGACACTGGGCGTCGCTACAGCGGCACCACCCGACATCAGGCAGCTGGAAGTCGAGCTTTTCGAGCTCTCTGAGACTTTGCGGTGGAATGGCACTACTCATGCGACTTACGCCCCCGTCGAGCCCGCCGCGCGTACAGCTCACTCGACGCTCACGGCCATCACAAGCCGCGATCCCAAGGCGATTCCTCAAGCCGCCGACTGCGCCGACGCGCTGGCACGTCTCATAGTCGAGAGCCACTATCTCACGGAGCTGTCAAGACCCAGGGACTACCAGCCGGGATCCCTGGATACCATCATGTTCCTGACGGGTAGCATTAATGAGTGGCACTACACCATCAATCTCATGAGCCGCAACCTGGAGAAGCCGTCCACGTACCGCGCGCCCTGCGCCGGACGCAGCACCGCACAGGGTATTTCCAAGACAACGGCTCCGGGAACCGAGTTTCGCGACCACCGCGACAGTCCGACCATGGTCGTCATCCCTACCGGGTCTTACACGGCTGGCTCCGACCATGAGGAGCAGGATCACTGGGACGTTCCTACCAACCGCCGGCAGTACGAGCTGCCACACCGACTGGTGCGCATCTCAACGCCGCTGGCTTTCAGTCGGACCGAGGTCACCGTCCAGCAGTTCGAAACCTTCCTGCAAGACACAGACTACCAACCCCGTGGTGGCGCACGCTGGTGGAATCCAGACGACCCAAGTGCCATGGTCTTCAACCCGGATCTCGACTACAGCAATCCTGGCTTCGAACAAGGGCCAGACTATCCCGTCGTGGCCATTACTCGACACGACGCTAAAGCATACGCGAAGTGGCTATCCATTGTCACGGGGCAAAAGTATCGGCTGCCGAGCGAGGATGAGTGGGAATGGGCTGCACGAGGCGGCTCCAACGACTCCTTCTTCTGGGGTCACGACCTCGACCACGTAAACCTCTACGCTAACTCTTACGACCAAACGGCGCGGCAAGACAACAACTTTACCTGGGTTGCGACCAACGTTACTGACGGCTTCGGGTGGACGGCGCCCGTCGCCTCGTTCAAGCCCAACGGCTTCGGGCTCTACGACGTTACAGCCAACGCCAGGGAGTTCATGGCAGATACATGGGTGCCGGATCTCAGCCACTCAGCCAACGATGGCTCTGTCCATATTGGACCGGCGCCCTTCCCCGTCGTTCGCGGTGGTGCCTGGAACTACGCGCCACAGAACCTGCGCCTCAACTACCGCAGCGCCTACTTCTCAAGCGAGGTTGCAACCAACATGTTCGGCATCCGCCTGGTGCGGGAACTGTGAGCAAGACAAAAACACGGAAGTCATGCAAGCGGCTGTTTATCCTTGATGGCCACGGAAGTCACACGACTGATAATTTTATGTACGAATGCTTCAAAAATGGCCTCTATCTTCTTTTCTTATCGGCACACGCCTCGCACGTCCTTCAGCTTTTCGATATCTCGTGTTTTTCTCTTCAAAGCTGTTATTGTCGGCAGCTTTGATCTATCGCCTTGTACGACGATCCCGCGCCAATTGGCAAGGCAACATTCCTACGGGCTTATTATGACGCTCGGCAAGCCGGCTTAACCAAAAGAGATATTAAGGGAGGTTGGTGCGGTGCTCGCTTGTGGCCAGTAAATATGACAAATCCGTTACATAGTCCCCTTGTTCTTCCTGAGCAGCCGACGTCGGCAAAGCCACAAGACGATCCGAAAAACGAGGCTCTGTCAACGTACGATAGACTTTGCAGTAAATGATGAGTGCCATAGGTCAGATCAAGGTTTAAGCCCCTCAACCTTATGTCTCATTCAACCTTGAAAGGCTCAACGTTTTGTCTCAGACACCACTGAAAGGCGTCATAGAGCTCTCCCCCAAGACGCTTTAGGGTGGGCGCCTGCTCGCAAAAGATCCGGCTATGGTAGTTTCAGAACAGTTATCCCCGGGCACGCGAGTAACGCCCGTATCGGCAAGTGTCCGCAGTCGGCGTGATCAGACGGGACTCTGTTGTGGACAACATGCGGGCGATCACTCGCACCATCACGAGTCCGACCATGGTCATTCCATTGACTGCCAGCTCCTTCGCCTCGGTCGCGATGTGGGCCACGTGTCGACGCTGGTCTTATCATTTGTCTGCTGAGCTGAAGGAAAAACCATCGCTATCCCGCCCCACGGGCAGCGTTGCCGGCGTCACTCCGACGACCAAAAAGCAGAGCTTCGGTGAGCATCGGGTTGCGCCGCCCGGGCAGGATGATGGAGACGACATCAGCGGACTGTGCCTGCAGTGGACCTAACGAACAGAGTTGCATATGACGGTCCAACACCGACAGCTGTGTGAAAGCCGAGTTCATGCTCCACAAGATCCTCTGTGGCGAAGCTATTCATCGAGGGTAGAGATCGATGATCGCGAGCTACCTTGAGGCTTCTCGCGGCCCCTTGCCAGCCAAGCTGCGGAAGCTCTTGAGGAATCCCTCACAGCTGGAATGCTGACGCGCTCGTCGGATGCAAGCAGTCCCGTTCAGATCTACGGAACAGATGTAACGCCGAATGAGTCGGTTACATCGGCTCCCCGGCTCCGCGCCTCTCATCTCCTGCAAGAATGCGACAGCGTGATTCAGATGGAGCCGTCATTTCAAGGTTGTCGATAAGGCTGGGGCGTGAGGAAGAAACGACAGGTCTCGCTTTTCTTTTAAGCGAGCGCGCTTGCAGTCATGAGATGAGACGGGCACCCCCTTTCACTCTCGCGCGAACTCAAACCCCCTCCCCGGCAGGCCATGTCCCCAGATCCCTCACTCGAGGACGGCTGCCTCAGCAGCAAAAAAGACGAAGTCACGGCCCGAGAGTGTCGCGCGAAGACCACGTCCACGGAGGCAATCATGGCCGACGTAACAGAGCGACCCTCGGAGTTCCAGGTATCTTTCGATAGCGACCACCCCGAGGACCCTAAAAATTGGCCGACATGGTATCGCGTTTGGGTCATGGTGACAGTCTCCTTCTGTGCTTGGGTCGTAGTGCTGTATAGCACGAGTTACACCAGCGCGGTGCCGGGATTGCGGAAAGAATTTCACCTTTCCGAGATCGCAGGAAACATGGGAATGACAGCCTATCTCTTTGGCCTCGCTGTAGGCAGCCTCATCGCTCCGCCGCTGAGCGAGCTGTACGGGCGTCGAATTGTTTACCTGTGCTGCCTCTGCTGTTGGGCTATATGTATCATTCCCAGCGGCTTGGCTCAGTCCCTAGCCTCGATAATCGTCGTTCGTCTGATCAGGTAATACAACTCAGCGTGATTGGAAAATCACACAAAGTGGTTGACCTACTTATAGTGGCCTATTCGGCGCTGCCCTGGTCTCAAACGGCCCCGGCACAATCGTGGATGTGTCGAAGCCAGAAACCCTCGCTATGGGTATGTCACTATACAGCCTTGGACCCTTTAACGGACCAGTCCTCGGCCCTTTGATCGGCGGGTTTGTGTTCGAGGGGCTAGGCTGGCGGTGGACGAACTGGATGGTTTTGATCTTGGGTGGCATTTCTATCGCCATGATGCTAACCGTTAAGGAGACGTACGTGCCAGAGATCCTCCGGCGTAGGGCGGCTAGCCTTCGAAAGGGTTCAGGCAATGCTCAGTGGTGGTGTAGCTATGACCAGAGATATTCGTCGTGGCATGTGATCAAGGTGAATCTGTGCCGACCGTGCGCTCTGTTCTTCACCGAACCCATCGTCTGCTTCATCAACGTTTGGTTGGGGTCCCCTGTCTCTGTCTTGCCTTGAGTCGCTTTGACTGACGGGGAAACAGGAACGCGCTCATCTACGGTGCTCTGTACCTTTGCTTCGTCGCGTACCCTGTCGTCTTTTCGCAGTATCGCGGCTGGGATCCTGGCTTTACCGGCATGTCGTATCTCGGCATCGGCGTCGGGATCGTGCTCGCCATTGTGGCTGAGCCCTTGATTCGACGGTTGATCAACTCCCAGGGTCGCGACCCGAAGACGGGAAAGCCGCCACCAGAGGCAGCGGCGCTAATCATGGCCATCGGATCTCTGCTTACGCCAATCGGTCAGCTAGGGTTCTCCTGGACCTGTTTGCCTCAAACAATCCACTGGGCGATACCGATATGTTTTGGTATTCCTTTTGGCGCGGGCAATACACTGAGCTTTATTTACTCTTCTAATTACCTGGCAGGCGCGTACGGTATCTACGCAGCCAGTGCACTGGCGAGTAACGCCGTTATCAGGAGCTTATTTGGGGCCGGCCTGCCGCTTGCTGGAGCCAAGATGTACCAGTCCCTGTCTCCGCAGATAGCTGGCACATTGTGTGGCGTCATTGAAGTTGCCATGATCCCGATCCCGTTTGTGTTATGGAGATATGGCCGAAGGATTCGGGGCAGGAGCAGGACTATTCGCCAGCTCGGGTAGGGTTAATCTGGTCTAGTCTAGTCTAGAGTTTCTATTCGCTACCTAAGAAACTGATCTAGCAGTTCTGTTAGGTGTTTACTTAAGACATAAAGGAGGCTACTTCGTAAGAGAAATCTAAATAGTAGGCTGAGGTTCCTGGGTGGAAGAGGGGAAAGGGGGGCGGGGTCCTCAGATGTGACGAGATAAATTGAACGTGCAGTCGGAGACTCGTTGGGAGTTGGCTATGAAGGGCTTACAGTCGGAAGAGGTGGCCGAGCATTCTGTACGCCGCTACTGGAGAAACTGGAGGAGGGATACTCGCCTCCTCTTTCATGGTTTTCTCTGCGGTGGAATCAGCCATGCCCTCCGGCAGTGGCGCCAGACCGCCCAAGCAATACGCCGCATAGTACGATTACTTCCCAAAAGTGACGCCGCCAACGCGTGGCTCCCATACCAATACGAAGGCAATCCTCCGTCAGTGGAGAGTAGAGTTGGGTGTCCTCGGTAGTCCGCCATTCGTATGCGCTCTTCTCCACTTCCTTAGGCGCGGCATGTCGCTGGACCGCTCCACGCTGATGTGTAAAGCCTTCTTCGTGCCGTTGATATGCATCCGTGCCTCGGCCTTGATGCGTTTCTGCAAGCTGTGGTGAATGTACAGCACGCCTTCACGTGGATTGCACGGGCCGGGCGAGAAGCCACGATAACCGGGCTTTATTGGACTCTCCGCGCAGAGCCACAACACGGCAAATCGCCCACAAAGCTAGATATGCAACCCAGAATTTCGCCAGCCCGCTTTCAGGGCTCAAACATGCCGACATGCGATGACGACGGGAACAATCGTGATTGCCGCCTCCTCAATGAGGAGCATGATGTCGAAGCCGCTCAGGATGATGGCACGCACGCGACACGTAAATACTTCCTCAGCGAAGTTGCTGACGACCAGAGCACGGCTCAATGGCAAGAATTCAGCACGTATGCAATTGTGGTAGAATGCCAACTGGATGTAGGCGGAGTTTGTATGCGCATCACTAATGACTCAAGAATCATGGGCAAGGGTCTGATGGAGCATGTGGCTCGGAATTTTGAGCTTTCGCTCCACCAGCTCCCTGAAACGTCTCTTCGAGTCCTTGCTGACGTTGAAATCGAACGCGTTTGGGCATTTAACGAAGTGGTGCCTCCGGCTACAGAGGCTCTTTTCCACGACCTGAAAATCGCAAAGAGTTACTGGACAGCTTCTACTCCTGCAGTATGCGCAAGTGACGTTGCATATTGGGAAGTGGAGATTATATCCACGACACTAGCTTGTTACCTTGCGAACAATGGCATACTGACAAATATGCAGGTATTAATTCAATTTAAAGCTCAAGGTGGAAGGCCGTAGCGGCTCTGGCTTGTATGAAGCAGGCGGGGCGTGCATCGCGGTCGACATCACGCAGCCAGAGGAGCGGCTTCGGTTCATCGTCGGACGATCTAACTCCCCCGTCGCTATTTCGTCTGAGCATAAAAGGGTCTAGTATGCATGCTTACTTTCATTACCGACAGTATTATTGTGATTGATCCAAACAAGCAATGGCCAATGCCGCATCTCAAGCCCTAGTTATCGGCCGTCAAGCCTTCAGGTCCCCTCTATGTCGTGTTCACTTCTGGCAGCACAGGGACGCCGAAGCGCGTGACAAGTACGCATTCGGGATTTTGTTCGGCCTTAACATATACACAGGAGGCGTTGGGCTACTCAAGCAGCTCACGGGCCTTTGACTTCACGGTCGCACACATTCGACGCATCGCGGTGCAACATAATGCACGCAGTGATAAGGGGGCACTGTCTGTGCGTCCCGTGTAACGAGGAACGTCAAAATTACCTCGCTGGATGCTTGGAAAGGTATAATGCGACACCCATCGACTTAACACCACCTGTGGCCCGCATGCTCGCACACACGGCCTCGTCCACATTGTCGACACTTATACTTGGCGGCGACGCTGTGGCTACCTGGCCAGTAACCAGAGTAATATTATCAGTGTGTACGGCCCGGCTGAGTGCAAACAGACAGTGACGCCTGGGAAATTCCAGCTGAACGAAATTAGTATTAGACGAGGTGCCGGAGTCTGTACATGGATCTTAAGTCCTGACAATGCAGACGCTTTGGCGAGGTTCAGCACTGTTGGTGAGCTCTGGATAGAAGAGCCAATGGTCGGGAACGATTACTGAACGACCCGGACAGGACAGTGGCGGCGTTTGTTGAAGGCCCTCCCTGGATGCTAACTGGCATCGCGACACGCCCTGACACGAATGGGATATGCGGTCGAAGAGGCCGACTTTATCGAACGGGTGACCTCTTTCGATATAGACAAGATGGGTCTCTTATGCTTGTGGGCCCTCAAAGGTACACAAGTTAAGATTCGAGGACAGCGGGTTGAGCTGGAGGAAGTGGAGCATCACCTTCTTGCTGCGCTTGCCATGTCCGATGCCACAATAATCGCAGAGATGATCGCTTCAAAGGAACAAGCGGCGTCATACTTATAGCGGTTGTCAACATCGACGGCCCAGAAGACTTGAGAGAAACGGCCCATAGCATCATTGTTCATCAAGCAATTGAATTATTGGCGGACCTTCCTCTGCCAGTCTACATAACCCTTGTTGCATACATTCCCATTTCCAAGCTACCCATGTTGTCAACCAGAAAGCTAGATCGGCGAAAACTTCGCGCAATTGGGGGAAACCCGTGTACATGCAATGCCGTCTCGCTGCCGACAGGGATGAGCTAGCAGAAACGCTGAGCGACATTGACTGCACCTTGCGGCAAGTCTGGATGTCCGTGTTGAACCTGCCCGCCCAAAAGGCCTCGGTCAATAAGGCATTCACGAGACTCGGCGGTGGCTCTGTCTCCGCCATATGAGTAGTGTAGCAGTGTAAACTACACAATATCACCTTTAACGTTGGTGACTTGCCATAAGCATCTACAATATTGCCGATACGACGACTTTGTTCGATGCCGTCAAGGCACTGGTGAAGCGTCAATCGATGCTTCGCGCACTCTTTTCGAAGGACCCGGAAAATGGATTTTGGTATGCAGCACGTTGTTGAGGACGACGATGTGCAAGCATTTGGGTCGCCGAACACTGCGTCGAAACTAACGGCCAAGTAATAGACGCGGGGCAGATCCGACAGGAACCCATGAGCCGCAAACACGGCCCCGTCCTTGCCTACGACCTTTTCTGCATTCTCAGTCAAATCTAAACAGTCATCCTCTCATCACATCATGCCGTCATGGATCTAGTGTCCTGGCGAACTTTTTAGAAAGGAACTGAAGACTTACTCTGCGAGGGCAACCTTCTCTCGAGCCAACAGCCAGCTTCGCTCAGAGTCAGACGGCAAGCCAGAGCCAGCAGCAAGGCATTACCCCAGAACAAGCTCTGTTACAGTTTTGTTTGATAGCATTGAGTTATCGAACTGCTCTATACAATTTGGTCAGACTGTGTATTTATAAGACTCTTGCCCACCTTTCTAGTAATCAAAGAGAAAGCCTCTACGATGCTGGCCCTTTAAGAGCAACGTTGATGACTTATTGGAAGTGGGATTCGGTTGTATCTTGGCTATGGGCTCTCTTCGGCAAACCGGTCTCTTGTCCCTATTCTTAACTGACCGGCAACGTAATCTTTCGACGATGTGACAGCCTGACTCCAGATCTGACATGTTTCCTCCGATTCTGTTAAACAAGCTACTTCTAGCTTCGATTATATACTGCCATAATTCCCAGAATAGTAAATTCGAGTCCATGCCTGAATACCCTTTACCGTGGCGCCTGAACAGAGCCTAATGTACTATTGAGCAGACTGTTAATCATCAAACTTCACGAAACCTACCACATCGATAATTTTGTCACATACTGTCACAGCGTATATTAGGATTTGTGATCCAAGGAACATTTTGGCCTTCGGGTCTAACTGTGGTTTCTGGTAAGCGCATCCCGTAATCCTGTCATACGTATGGTGCGAGTAACAACATAAACGGCGCCACTGTAGAAAGAATGGGTTTGGGGCAGTCGCCCAAGTGTAATGATTGTGCTGTGTTCTCATTGTCTGTCCATTTTCTGGTCCCTATTTCCTCTTGTCGACCAGCGAGCACTCATCTCGCTACCCGTCCCTATATGAACTTATCCGCTAATTGCGGAGTTGTGCACGTCCGGTAGTGCAACACATAAGAATAATATTGAGGTACAATAAAGAGCCCACATGGCCACCGCTTGCGAATAAGCCGCAAATGCATTCTGCCGTAATTGCTGTAGAATAGTGTTGTGGGGAACAATAATTTCCACCACCCACTTCGCTTTACCAAGGACTGGTTACCGGCGACTTCAGTCACGCAGTGAGCAATCCCACTACGGATGTTCGCATTCGCATCTCGAGTCGCTTAAATACGTGCAGCGCGTACGCGACCGTCACGCTTGTGAAAGCTGCCTTAAATGGCCGGGTCCGAAGCGCACATCAAGCAGGTGGGGGTACTATGTCTCGACCTTAATTGTGCGGGTTTTGCGATGGGTTAGGAAGGCGGATTGATTATGTTGGCTCACCGACGACGTCAAATGAACTCCAAACGTCCTAGGTACTTGCGACTCCTGGCTTCCAGCCACAACCTCGACATCTAGCAACAAGGGCCGTGATGAAGAAAAGTATAGTCGAAGTCGACGCCGGTCGCAAGTGGCATCTGCAAGCTTGCCACATCCTCTCCAATCGACATGATTTGATGGCCAGATTCCGACACGTCCGCCGTGTCCACTGCCACAAAAAGTCCCTTCTTGCCGCCCTTAATCCAAGCCTCATCGGTACTATTTGGCAATGTGATACGCACTAGCCCCGAGGCGAAGAGAACAAACCTGTCTGGTAAGCATAACATGAATACTGAATTGGAGAGTCTAAACATACTGTCGAGTAGGCGCGTTATGAAGGCCGCCGTCGAAGCCAGCGGGGATTAAAGAGTAAGTGGCGCTGGAGAGATTACCGAGCGGCAAATCGAGCGGGCCGGTTTGCGATCCAATGGGCCCCTGGAAACGAGTACTGAATCGCCAACATTCAAAGGTCGACTTGCGGTCCGCCGCGCTGATCGCGGTAAGATCAAAGGTCTGTTTGTTGTCCATTTGCGACTGACTCAGAGCTACAGTCGCAAGGACAGCAATCGCGAGAGTTTGGGGATTCAGCATTTTGTAGTATTACGGATGAAATAGAGATTACACCAAAAAAGCCGTTACATGATAGCACGTTATATATAACCACGGGCAAGGTAAGTGCACGGCCGTTCCACACACTAATTCCGGCGTCTGGAACCTTACCCATACGTTTGCGTCAACGTGCTCCGCCCTGTTCAATAAATCATAAATTGCATGCAACGCGGACGAGCGCTGGCCCGTAATAAATGAAGGCATCAGGGCCCTACTACATGAGTAAATCGGAGTTACGTAGCCTTTTATGATACGATAGGCCACCTCAACTCAATGACCGCTATGACTGAGGTGAATATGATAGCACAGCTGCTATCTTTCCATCCGGAGGAAAGTGCGTCTGGATGATCGTGTGCCGTAGTGACGCGCAACAATGTCCGAGATTATCTAGTGCTCAAGCCATTAAGCTTTGGGACTAATACATGGCAACAAGCGCGATATGCTGCTTCCGGCAGCGCGGGGCCACTCCACTTGTACCCTTCCGGCAGTACATGCAGGCATCAGGGAAGGCCTCTCGGGGATGATCCTTGGAACTTAACGTTCTTTATAGTCAATGAGGCGTGTCCGCACGAACAGACGAAATTGGCTGCGATAGTTATGCTAGGGCGCCGGGCATGGCCCTGTCGCCTCTTTCCACACCCTTCCCATAGAATTATGGCCAACGCGACGGGTTCCCCACCTGCCCAGCGCCGCTCTGGAGGGAGCCATCACCAGCGGCTCCAATTCGTGCAAACCGCATCATGCCGGAGGGCATTGCAGTGCTGTCGGCGAAGTTCTCGCAACCTGTAGCTGGGGTAGCGCCCCCCGCAACTCGCTAAGGGGCCTAGCGTTCCAACCCGCCGCCAGCTAGCCTGAGCGGGAGGTTCAGCTAGAGCCTCCATATTGCTTAGGGCGATTTATGTAAGTTTGTAGCCCGTTGACTCTCGACATGCCGCGCGGCAACACGTTACGTCGACGAAGAAACTATGGCGCCGCGAAAGCTCCATGTCACCATGGAAGCTGTAAACGCATCGAACCAGAAATTCGAGCCTGGGTTTACTGCAGCCGCGTCAGAGATTTTTACTATGAAAAGGTAAGATTAGCGCTTGGATGATGGCCTGATAAAAGCCTGGCGCGCCCTCGCGACGATCACGGCTCGGATTTTGGACGGACCATACTAAATCTATCTTGGCGTTCGACGCGATTAGAGGCATTTGGACGAGATCAGCACAGTATATGTCAACAATCCAGACATCTCGGCCTTTGCACTCCCACTATTATACAATACGCTTCGAGTTCGCCAGGCCTAAGTTGAGTCCGCCATGCTTTCTTGCAAGGGCCATGTCTTTCTACTGGCAGCCTTGGCCCGCGCGGTACTCGGAGCTCCGTCGGAGGGACGTAACGATACGCGTGAGTACATCTTCCGCGTATCATGGGAGCAGCATGAGCTCGCCAACGTATCTAGGAAAATGATGCTCGTTAACGGGCATTCTCCTGGTCCGCTGATGAAGCTACACCAGGACGACTGGGTGGTGGTGAACCTTATCAACGACACGCCGTTCAATACCACAATACATTTCCATGGTAAGGCTCCTAATAATTGATGCCAGTACGAGCAGGAGAGCTTATGATGAAAGGTATTGAAATGCATCAGACGCCGTGGGCTGACGGCGTCCCCGGCGTGACGCAGCACCCTGTTCATCACAATCAGACCTACTCCTACCGATTCCGCGCGACACAATATGGAAGCTTCTGGTACCACTCGCACCTTCAGGGACAGATTGAAGACGGGTGCTATGGCGCGATATCCATCCGTCCACGGCCCGACGTGCCGAAGCCGTTCCACCTCATCGCAGACGGCGATGCGGACGCACAAAGAGCAATGGAGGAGGCCGAGGCACATGCATACCCACTGCTGATTGCGGATTTTACGCGGCTCGAGTCGAAGACGAAATGGAACATGTCCGAGGAAGCTGGTATAGAAGTGTCTTGCTATGATGCGCTGCTCTTCAATGGAAAGGGCCGGGTGTCGTGCTTGCCGGCGGATGAAATGGCCGCCAAGATGAGCCCGACGACGAAAGGCGACCTGGCGCTGGTTCCGGGGTCAACATTGACAGACAAGGGGCAAGATTCCTGCCGCTCCCTGCAGCATCTTGGACTATGGACTAACACAGGGAATAGGTGTCTGCCAGCCAGGGTCATGGCTGCCTTTGGTGGCAACGCTAACGCCCTCAGGCCGGAGAAGGTCATACCAGGCGTCTTTGAGGGCTGCAAGGAGACTGAAGGCGCGGAGGAGGTCATTAGGGCGACGTATAGAGACAGCGATGCGCATGACTGGGTCGCCCTTGAGCTAATCGGGGCAGTCAACTTTGCTACGCCAGTGGTGGCCATTGATGGGCACGATATGTGGGTGTATGCCATGGACGGATCGTACATTGAGCCGCAGAAGGTGCAAATCATAAACATGGCCAATGGGGAGCGGTATGCCGTCCTGGTAAGGCTCACCGGCATCGGGCGGTTCAAAATTCGTGCCAACTCCAACACCGCGGCGCAATTGATCACCGGGAACGCGGTACTTGACGTTGGAGGACACGAAGAACAGCCCATGAATACGACCAACGACGCGAAACCGTATATCGATACTATCGGCAACCCAACGTCCAAGGACCTCGCCTTGTTTAACCAGTCCATCGCGCACGCCTTCCCGACCGAGCCCATCGCGCAGCGCGCCGATGCCACCTTCATCCTTAACATGCGGCTCGACGGCGCGAGTTACTTGTGGGCGCTCAACAGCACGCGACTGCAACCGATGGCCTTCTTCGATGCGCGGCCACCCGTGCTATTCAACCCTAAGCCGTGGACACGCGACAATGTGACCATCACGACATGCTACGGGACGTGGGTTGACCTCATCTTTAAGGCGAGCGTATTCCCCATGCCGCCGCACCCAATACACAAGCACGGCAACAAGATGTTCCTGATTGGCGCCGGTCATGGCGAGTTCCGCTGGGCAAACGTCGAGGAGGCACTTCGTGATGTCCCCCAGCAGTTCAACCTCCGCAATCCGCCTCAAAGGGACAGCTTCACGACGCTTGCGGCAGTCAAGGAAAGCACCTGGATGGTGGTGCGGTACAAGGTGGTGAACCCGGGGGCGTGGCTGCTACACTGCCATATAAACAACCACATGATGGGAGGGATGATGATGGTGATCCAAGACGGCGTGGATGCATGGCCGGTTAATATTACCAGACACTCCGATAGTACATAAGCCGATGTATTTCATTAATAGGATCGTTCTCACGAATATTTACAGACGTTATCTGGCGTTATACAGCTCGTACTTGCTAGTACATTAGTAACGCCTACATTAGATTTACTTAGCCCTATAATATAATTCTATGTCGTCAATAATAGCACTCGCTCTGCAGCTAATTAGCGCTCATCGGGCAGGGCTTTGCGATTCGAGGACTTGGCTTATTGCTTGGCGGGCCGAGTGGTGGCGCTATTCTTGGGACTGTCGAACCGCTAGATTAGACTGGCCTGTAGATTTACGGAGGTATAGTAGGCTACGTAGGCGGGTGGATCCTTGACTGTGTTCGAATTGTGAAAGCGGAGTTCGCACTGAAGGTCATGGGCTCATTGACGGATCAGAATAAGTGTATAAGAATTTCTATGGTCTACCTCTACTCGTTAGTAGGCTTGTGCGGACTTTCTGGCATCACGATTTGCTTCTTGTGACGGTTTGGTTCCCAAGGGATAAACCGGAGGTTTATGTTAGCAGAAAGGTCAGGGCGTATGTCACGTTTAGTGATGGATCCGGGATCGTAACCAAGGTGTAATGAATACAATGTGTTTGTATTTAGAACAAGTGGGTGTTGTGTGTTGAAAGCTGGCTAGGTATCTAGACTACGGTGAGGAATTTGGGGGGGTCTATATACTCGCATGGCTCATTAGGATCACTTGGATCACCGCCGTGATCCTGGTGATCCCTATGGTGGCTGCGACGCTGGCTCGTTGGGATCGCTTGGATCACAGCGGTGATCCAAGCGATCCATGAGCCAGTGTCAGCCCTACTTTTAGTGCTTCCCTTCGAGTTGGCGCGCGTGACCTGGCGCGTGACTCGATGTAGCCGTTCCGTCCCGCGACTGACTGTCGTGGTCGTAACACGTATCCGCCGCCAAAGAATGCAGCCTATGCTCAGACTGTAACATTGCAGTAAAGCAACGATGGTCAGTGACGTAAAGGCATAGAAGGCAACTGGACTTCCCAGGTATATGAATGCCAGGCATATGCTGATGATGCAGGTAAGTGTGCAAGCATTCTGCAGCATATTACGGGAGCTTTTGACTGTCGCAATCCAGGTTGAGAACGGCAATCCGTTGTCTCGAGCAAAGGCGAAAAGGTCCCGACTGACGGCAGCAAGATAGGATAGGTCGGCAAAGATAAGTAGAATAATAGTGAGCGTCAGCCAAGTCTCCGACAATGTTTGACGAAGAACATAAATGACGGGATAGGCCGTTGCCACTGCCACGAATGACATGATAGATATGAATCGCAATTCGCGGACGAATTTCTGCTCGTGACCCATTCTCCGCATGTCGCGAGAGTTATGACATATGGAACCAGTCGTGCCATCTGGATGGCCCAGAGTTCATGATAGTCCGGTGCCTCAACATTGACTGCAGAAGGCCGGCTGTGCTCCGGCGCCGGCGATAATTGAGAGTTACCCGAAAACATCCATATCCTAGATAGGCTAGTGAAAATAGGATGATGGACAAGACAAGTAGTATTATGCTCTAAAGTGCGAACGACAAATAGGGAGCTACGATAACGGTTCGTGCTAGAGCTAAAGGGCATGGCACGTAAAATATAGAGAATAGTCGTTCGACTTTCGCTACTCGCTAAGCGCGCTTAGTTACCTCTAGATACCCGTCATAAGAGCTTCAATTGGTACGCATGCATGTACCCAGCAAGTCCTCGTAAGGTGTTGGATAGATCACACATTCACCTTTGCCATACATACATGCTTCCTCTGAAGTCTCCACATTGAATGAGACTCAGTGCTTCCTCTGTGAGTGTTGTGGCACCAAGATCAGCGCTGACGAATAAGATCGCTAGCAAATTACAGATGCCACAAGTGCCGCGCCACGCGTGCCACTTGTATCCTTTGGGAGGTAGCTGGCCCCTACTGAGTCTCAGACGCCGACACACCATCCATCTCCATGAGACATGACAGGTCGGTGTTTACAGATTTACTGCCGACGTGCACTCATTTCATGTCGCTACTGAAATCGGGTAATCGGCGCCGAACTGACATCCCTTTGACGCTCTAGCGTGGGTTGCTTTTAATGCTAGTGCTGTACTAGAAGCACCTCAGAAGCCAAGAAGCTCAAGAGCATGGGAGGAGCACATCAAACGCGGCATTACGACAGGTCAACCTCCACGCTGCGAATTCTAAGACGTCATACACAGAAATGCAAAGTTTATTTAGTAGTGATACCTTGCAGCAATCCGTACATCATTGCTCCTGAAGCCAACAAGGTCATTCATATTCAGCGCTACCATACTCGGATCCTCCCCATGTCAAAACGACCCCAACGCTATGGATGATGATGCGAGCTCTTGGCTCATTTCAATTGCTGGCATTTTTCTCGCCTGGTCGACTCTTACTATTGTAATCCGTACATTCGGCAAGCTACAGTGCGGAAGTCTCGGACCAGACGATTACATCATCTACGCTGCGTTCGTGCGTAAGGCCTCAAAAAAGTTGTGAGGCCGCCGGCTGACATGTATGCAAGATCAGCGCTATAACCCATACTGCTTTCACTTTCCGCGCCGTCGAACGGGGATACGGTCATGCGATCGACACAATATCAGATCAAGATCGAGATGAAATGAGCAAGGTTTCAATTGTCCTCACTCCTACGTGTGTCACAAGATCCTGACTGACGGGATTGCGATATAGTTACTTTATGTGAGCCAAATTTTCTACATCCTCTATGCTGGACTTTGCAAATTGTCTCTGGCCGCCTTTGTCGCGACTTTGTATGGCCCTGATACTTAGCCCAAAAGAAGAACGATCCTTTTTGGGGCTGCTACTACGTGGACAGTGGTATCAAGCTTCGTGATCGCGATGAGAGGCAACATGATACACCCTTGGGATATTTTGGGCGGGATTAAAGGCATGGTTGGTCCCTCTCGCCCACTGAACCTAACCAAACAATGTACAACTGACGCTTGTAAGAACTGGAGATGGTTGGCAGTCGAGCTATGCGGGCTTATATATGAATTTGCTCAATGGGCAATTTCAATTCGACTTATTATAGGTCTTCGGATGCGGCTAAGAAGTCGCATCATCGTTGTTACTGCATTCTCGCTACGTTTACTATACGTGAGCTCTATCCGGACCGAGAGATTCAGGCTCACGAGAACCAGACTAGTTCCCTTGCTTGTCTTCCGCGTTCGTTATCTGTCACCGACAATGAACAGAAAGCCAACCATCACCGACATGACCGGTGCCATTATCACCGAATCGGCCCTCACTTTCTCCATCATATCATCCTGCGTAGCAGCATTTCGGTGGGTTTTCAGGCCACTTCACCAGGGTTGCAAGATTAAGCAGGCGGACATGGCTATGCCTTCCCACCCATCACAGGAACGTATCATAAAAGGGTCACCACTTTAATTCTGGCTACCGTCTTCAGACTTGGTTTCAGATTCCACTAAACTGGTCATCGTCGACGTCGTCTCGAGTTCCCAATATCACCTTACACAATTCACCGGAGCTGCAATGATCCCAATCGCTTGGGTTCATGTGAGAATGGTTGTGTCACACAATGGATGGTTCTTTTAAAAGACTGAGGCTATATCAACTGCTCCTTATCGTCCCGCTTATCGTCCCAGAAGTGGCTCATCAAGGTCAGAATATTGCCAGTATACAGTTTCACCCTGCCGAGCTATGTCGGGCGAAGCGGGGTAACCTCAGCCTCAGGCGTGCGACTTCAGGTCTGATGATGCATCACTCGTACTTTCACGGTATATTGTTCTGACCGTTCCAGCCTCTCGATACTACTATGGCAGATGTCACGTCGGACGTCCTGTGGCCCCGTCCGAGACGCAAACTTCTATACCTACTTAAGGCTACGCAGACAGGACAAAGCCTTTCCTCGGCTCGTTAGCAAGGCCCTTTGAATGGCGTGATATTAATCTCCTCCGACGCTGAATCTGACGTAGACGACGGGGACGAAGACAACTCCCTTCCTTTAATCTTAGCGATTACGGCGTTAATTACTGCTGCACGACGAAGTCGCGTGGATGGCACGGGTAAGTAGGGGCAACGCCTGCGGGTTAGGTAAATTGCTAATACATGTGTGAGGCGAACCCAGCTGAGGTAATTGAGGATACAGAGGTTACTGATCACGATGCCGTGGTCTTATCGGCCACAGACCATCCTACAGTATAATAACCCGCGGGTAGATTAGTGGATAGATATTCCGTTTAGCGAAGATAGATATCATTTACATAGGGAGATCATTTCGATAGATGCTAGGGCAATTTGGCGCATAGCGACTGCTCTATAGAACCTGGGGCCCTCGACGAGCACAGGCTTTGCTCGGGCATCAGTCCTTTACTGCTGGAAAGCTGGCCTGTCGTCGTCGTCGGTCGCTGGCCTGTTGAGCTTGGCGGCGCCATCACGTGCAGAGAGTAGCCCAAGCCAAGCCATCCAGGTTCGTCGGCAGACGGAGTAATTGTGGCTTCGACCCTGGCTGGACCCAAGCCAAGCTTCCGTCCAACGTCCGCCAGATATTCCCATCGCCTTCGCATCGGCCTGTCCCGCGTCCACTCCTTCGCCCTTCTGCACGCTCCCCGCGCTCACGGGCCATATCATGCTCCTCCTCCTCGGCTGCTCGCGATAAGAGCTGCGCGTCGCCATGGCCCCCTCCCGACGCCCCGACCCGCGTGGCCAGTCCCAGCGCCAGTCGTCGCTCTCCCTCGCCCTCGCTCCCCATGCCGCCGCTGCCGACCGCCGCCCGCCGCTGTCGGCCCTGTTCCTCATCGACTTCGACGTCAAGGCCGGCTACACCATCGTCTGGAAGCGCGCCGTCTCGGGGCTCGAGCTCGACGGCCGCGTCGAGTACAAGTCGCTGCCCTCGGGCCTGCACACGGTCCGCGACGATCTCATCTACTTTGTCCACGATGGCGCCCACGCCGGCCTGAGTGCCTTTGTCAACGAGCCGTGCGAGGAGGAGGCCGCCCGCAACGCGCGCATGATTGCCGTCGGCGTTCTCGTCCCGCTGAGCTATGGCCGCCTGGGCAGGGCATGGAGGCACGCCGAGAAGTTGAAGGACATGGCCGCGTGAGTGTCCCGCTGTCTCTACACTGGGGCAACGCAGCAGTACTGACGCATACCGTAGCACGATTGCCAAGGACCGCACCATGATCGAGGTGCTAGAAAAGTACTGGGACGCTAACAAGGCCGACGACGACGAAGCCACCGGTCCAGCTCATGCTGCCGACCTGCCCCCGACGCCTACGCAGGACCGCAAGACGCACAGCAGAAAGAGATCCGCTTCCGACGGCGCCGCTCTGCTCCCTCCCGAGCACAAACTCTCTCCCTATCATCCCGCCTGGAGCCTGGCCAAGCTGCTGGACAGGTTCGGCCCCCTCATCTTCCCCATACACCGCGCCGCCTTGCTGCGAGGACGCATCTTGATATCCTGCCACGCTCCGGTCCATGAAATCTGCGATTTTGGTAGGCAGGCTCCCGAAAACCTAGCCAAGTTGTGCTTGCTCAGCTGACGTCCTCGCCAGTCTATGACATCTCTGTTCTGTCCAATATCCCCTCCTCCGTGTCCGATGCCCTACCTCCCTCGGCACCCACTCGACGCCTGCGGCCCCTGTTCGCCATTGGCGTTCACGATGTTCCCTTCCTCACGGAAGATTATGCCGCCTCGAAACGCCACGACGAGACCCAAGGCGAGCCCGGAGACGAAGCAGGCTCTGGCTGGATCGCCTGCACGACCGACAGTATCCTCGCCGTCAAGGACACGCTGTGGGATATGCTCATCACCATGCCGCCGGACCATCAAGCCAGCGCAACGGACAGAGCCTGGCCCACGGTGGAATGCCCGCGCGGTAGCCCCATCAAGGCGACCCAGCGAGACCTGCGCCGCTTCAACTCCCTTCGCAGCGGCCTTGCCCGCCTGGCGGCGTCCACGTCCGGCGGCGCCGCTCCAGGAACCCCACAGTCCGAGACACCGGCCGTGCGGACGTCCACGAGCCCATCTCACCGACTGACCAAGGATGAATCCGGCGAGGCAGTTGACCAGCTGGTCGAGCCCTCGACCTGGGCTGCCCTCGCCTACAACGGCTACATGTGGTGGGCCAGCGCTGGCGAGCAGCTCCGCTCCGACGAACAGGAGGAGTTGAGCCGCGACGCCGCCCTCCTCGCCGACTTCGCCCCGGCGCCGCACACGCCCGTATCCGCGCCCAAACCCTCCCCCCGATCCGAACCCCTGACCGACTCCGTCTCATCCTTTGCCGGCCGCCGCGCCGCCGACGCCGACGAGGCCCGCGTAGAGCTCGCCATCATCGCCTACTTCCATCGCCTCACCTCCCAGATGCTCTCCGTTCTCGTCGACGTCGTCGATAGCGCCGAGGAGGCGTACCCCTCGTACCACGACGACGACGCCGACGACGACACGGGCGAGGACGAAGCAGAGGCTCTCCTCAGCAACGGCCTCGGCGAGGGTCCCGACGCCGTCACCATTGACTCGCGCTGCCTCGAGAATATGGGCCTCGACGTCTGGAGCGCGAGTGACGCCGCGTTTGTGCAGGACCTGGTGGCGGCATACTTTGACCGCGCGGCACGCATAGAGGGCAAGGGCGTTGAGGTGTGCGGCGTTAGGGTCTGCTGAGACGCCTTCAACATCGCCGTGCCTAGGGAGGGCTTTTTCATTCACATTCCCTGATGGAAGGGACCCGTTCATGTAAGCTCAGGTTGGCAGCAAGATTCTTGGAACAGACGGACCAGGTTTGAGTACCGTACAACTGCGCCGGTATGCGCGTATTTAGACAAGTTACAAGCAAATGGGATGCAACGCGTCAAGAGGCACGATGGTAAGCTTAATCAAGGGACCAAGGGAAGGCATCTAGCCTCTCGGTTTTTGGCAGCTCCAATACACATAAAGCACTTCAACCATCTAGGACGCGCGCAAGAGTGTCGTAGATAGACATGCCCCGATGGGAAAACTAAAACATGGTTATAAAACAGGAGCCCTATATATGCCTCCAAACTCCACCCTTGCCAGCAGCCCCTATCAGGCCAGCAAGATGTTTTCGCGCTCTCTACATGGCGCGGAAGCACTTATTCTGTCTCACGCCCTTGCCTACTCGTTACCACAGCACACTCGAGGCTCGCAGCAACGACGGGCTGCAAAGCCGCACACGTACACGCGGTCCACATGCTCACGTGGCCTCCGACTCGTCCTCGGTTTCCGTGTCCGTGTCGCTCGTGTCCTCCTCCTCCTCGTCGGTGCCGCTCTCGTCGTCCGACCCTTCGTCGTCGTCCTTCCGCCGCTTGGGCTGCGGGGCCTGGCCCGTCTTGAGGGCGTGCATCTGGCCAGCAATGGAGTCTAGTAGCGTGGTTAGCCTGCGGTCTCTTACTGTCAATGGGAAGCGGTGAGGGTGGACTGACCCTCATCGGGCTCGCTGATCTCGTCCTCAGCCGCCATCTGCGCCGCCTTGGCTGCGTCCTCCACCACCAGCGTCACCTCCACCTTGGTATCAAATCCGACGTACGAGTCGCACACGACGTGCATGACAAAAGTGTAGTGGCCAGCCTGCGGAGGCGCCGCAAACTGCGCCTTGAGCGTCTGCATGGCGAACGTCGGTTCGCCCTGCTCGTCAAACATGGGCTGGTCGAAGCGGTCAAAGGTGAAGGGCGGCACAGCCATCTTGCCCTGCTTGGAGTCGCTCAGGAAGGCGTACCACTTGGGCGTGTGTTCGCGGGCATAGTGGGGTGCAAAGGTCAGCGGCGGCAGGATGGAGTTCTCCTCGAGCGAGACAGGCTTGCCATCGGCACCCTTGACAGTCTTCTTCTTGCGGCCCATGAGCGCCTCCAGGTCGTCCTCTGCGGCATCAACGTCCTCCAGATCCAGCTCATCGACGGCCGGGACATTTTCAGTGCCAGGGGGGATGAAACGGCCCTTGATGACCAGCGTAACAAGGGAAGAGGGGATGATGACGCGCTCGCCGGTAACCTTGAAGAAGGCCTTGGCCACGCGCAGGAAAGGGAGCTGCTTGCCGACGCTGATGCTTGTCTTGTACTCGCCCTCGGTGAGAAGACCCTTGCCAACGGCCATCTGCCTCCGCCGTACATCAGGCAGGTCCATGAACTGCTGAACCGTCATGTGAGTCTTGGAGTCGCCTTCGACTGCCATAGCAATCTTGGGCGTAAAATGGGGAAGCTGAAGGAGAGGAGAGGCTTTGGGTGAGATGGCCTGGATGAGGTGCTGGTTGGCGAAGAAGGATCCTACGATAGGGCCAACGTTGCCGTAGGCGAGCGCAATGGCGGCAAAGGACTGGTTCAGGCTGCGGGCAATGGGCGCGATTTCGTACTTGGCCCGAGTCAGCGCGGCATCGTCCAGCTCGACGCGCCCCAGGTACGCCCACAGCAAGGCCAAAGTCTTCCGACGCACGCCGTTATCGAGATCCTGGAGCTTCTCCTTGTCCTTGACCGAGAAGCCAGCGGCAAATGGCGAGGCGTCGCCTACGGCAGTGATACGCGACTCAATCTTGGACAGGCCCGACTCGGCCTTGTCGCCCTTGAGAATGTCCTCGAATTCCTTGCCTGCGCTGAGGGCTGTGACGATGCCCGCCTCGTCCATGGACTCGTCGTATTGCCGGAAGAGGTTGTTGGCGCTCTCCATCAGGACGCCCTCCTTTGACCTCCTCTTGGTGCCGTACCACCAGGAGCCAACGAGGTAGGGCAGCAGCACGCCGAGCAGGCCCGTGTAGAGGAGCACCAGGTACTTGCCGTTGCCGTCCGAGATGATGAACTTGGGCAGCGCGATGCCGATGCTGAAGCTCTGCTTGCCATCGGGGTGGCCGTACTGAATGTAATTGTTGCGCACGTCTTCGTCCGTCAGCGCTTGGTACGCCTTGGTGAGCTCCACGTAGTAGTCGTTGAGCGACTCGATCGTCTCGTTCTTGGCCGCGTCGGGGCGGACCTTGTCGGGGTGAAACTTGACAGATAGCCGCTTGTAGTGCGACCTGATCTGCTTCTCGGTTGAGGACTACAAAAGGGAGGGCACCCGCGTCAGCTGGGACACCCGTCTGGCGGCACGCACGTCATCTCTTGGCGTTTCTTACCTCTGAGATTCCCAGAATATCGTAGGGGTTCCAGATCTTATGCACCGTCGGTGTTGTTACCATGATCAAGTACACCATGAAGCCCATTAGGGCCCATCCCGCCAGCGCGACAACTGTGCGCTTCAGCTTCCTCTGCTTCCTCCGCTGCGCAGCCCGCAACGACTGCACCACATCGCCATCCTTGATCCTGTAGTCGGACTGGATCCGCGGCGCAAGGTCGCCATCGTCGGTGCTCGCCCGCAACAGGCTGTACGTCAGGGGTACGGTGACGAGGCCCGTGAGCGTGAGAATGAAGAAGGGAAAGAACTGGGCCTGCAGGAAGAACAATGGTCAGACTATCGCAAAGAATTACGAGTGCCAGATGCGGAAATCCAAGGAAGAAAGCGAGCGCGAGCGAGGGCCTGCGTACCTCGTCGTCGTACGAGTAGTCGGAGCTCATCGTGGCGGCCGGCGAGGGCTCAGCCTGCTCCTCTGGGGGCAAGGAATGTGGGTGAGGAGTGAATCTGCCGTCGTCGTGCCGGTATTGCTGCTCAGGTTATTGCAGGTCCTCCCGTTGCTCGTCGGTGCGCGCCCTCGAAAGACAAAGCGTTGTCGTCAAAAATGCTTACGGGCTCTCAATAAACTGAGGTGGCCTGTGTCATTCTGGTAAGGTAAGATAGCTGGCGATTTGGCGTCGGCGATCGGATAATCCGTGGGTCCCCCACGCCCAAAACCATTGCCGCCACGGTGTTCACATTGCCAACAGCCGCCACTAATTACGGGCCTGGCGCCACCGGCATCAGTGCAGGGCTGCGCTGTCTTGCACCACCTTACGAAGTACTGCTCAGGCCTCTGTCCCCTACATGAAACCCCACCAGTGGACGGGAGAGAAGTTGGTGTACGAAGCATCCGTCCTACTCTAGGTACTCCGTACAAGGCTTTGATGTATGTGAACATTGACCTTCGTTTCCCAGTGAGTCTGTATTGTAAGCATGTGTAAAACATCTGCAACTGCCAAGGCATCACTATCTCTGGTGCTCGCTCTAAACCATCATCATGCGTACCAGCATGTCCACATCTCAACTTCATCTACTCCTTGAACCGAAGCAGGGCAGACAATCACTCTTCCTTCTCCCTGACGCCATTCACATCCTCCACCGTCGAGCCCGTTGTATCATCACCATCCGTATCCTCCTCCGTCAGCGCCATCTCCTCGAGCAACAAACTCTTCAGGTCCTCCTCGCTCATCATCGCCCGCAGGCCGCCAGTCCGCGCCCACGGCCTCGTCTCCCGCCGCCCCTGTTCCACCAGTCGCTCTATCTTGAGCCGGTTCGCCACGAACTTGAGCTTCCCGAACGCGCTCTGCTGGCCCTCGTGAATCATGCGCGCCAGCCGCGCCGGGTCAGGGTCCGACAGAATGTGCCAAAAGTCGGATGGCGTCGACTTGGGCCAGATGGTTATCGTGCCGCTGAACTCCTGCAGCCACAGCTGGCTCCAGTCCTGCCCCAGCGGCCGTGGCAGCAGCTCCGCGTGCCGAATGAACTTCAACCACTTCCTCATGTCGAGCTTGAGGTAATGCTCGATGGCTGACATGAGGTACCCTCCGCGCCAGCCTCGCCCCTTGCGGTGCGTCACCGGGTGGCCCACCGAGCCTCGCGACGAGAAGAAGAAGAGGTTGATGTGCGGGTTCACCTGGCTGACAATGGTAAAGTTGACGTTGAAGTGCGTGTTGAGTGCCTTGATTGGAATGTCTGTCCGCAAGCTGCCGTCCTTCCACTTGTGTCCAAACGAATAGGGCGCGAGCGTCCCGTCCCGCATCTTCATCATCAGCACCACAGGATTGAGGATGCCCGGCACGGCCGCCGATGCGAGTGTGGCCGACCAGATGACGCAGTCGGGGCTGGTGAGGTAGTTGCACAGGATAGTGGGCGAATGAGGGTCGGCTGGCACGCAGGTCACGTTGAGGATGCGACCGGTTCTTTCGTATGCCTCGCGAAACGTCATCGATCCCCTCGTCCACCAGCCGCAACGGTCGGCCCAGTCAACCGAGTCGAAGCGGGCGCCTGTCTTCCACCACCGTGGGAACCAAGTGGTAAAGGATTCGCCGCAGGCATTGATTCGCTCAGCCAGAGCTGGGACAAGCAGCTCCTTGAGCTCCTCGTTCGTCCGAGTAGCGACCAGCCCAGCAACGAGGGCGCCGCCACTCGTGCCTGTAATCACATCAGGTAGTAGGTCGGCATCCAACAAGGCCTTCACGACGCCTAGGTGGTAGTAGGCGAACGCTGCTCCCCCCGACAAGCATAGCGCCGTGCGTCCATAGTTCGCGGAGACGTGCTTGAAGAGGAGCCGCTTCTCCTCGGTATCAATCTGTTTGGTCTTGAGCAGGAACTTCAGGCTCTTGTCAACTGCCAAAACCATTAGCAACCTGTACAAGGAGTATTTCCCAAACACGTACCTTCGTCGATGAAGTTTTGAACCAGATTCTTGGTCCCGTAGTAGGTTTGGCTGTACAGTTTCGAGTTCTCTACGCCGACAAAATTATTCTTGACGCAGGCTTCGATCAGCGCCTTCAGATCCTCCACAGCTCTCACGTTCCCGTTTTGTTGCTCGGATTTGGTCTCCTGAGCCTCGGCTCGTATTCGCATTTTGTGCATCTGACCCCACACCCTCTTGACGGTCTTCGAGTCGTAGTAGGCAAAGTCGTCTTCTTCCCTCCACGTCTGCCTCCCCAAGTAGCTGTCCAGCTCCCTTGCCGCAGAGACCCAGTCCTTGTAGTTGGACGTCTTTCGCAAGTTCCGGCGAAGCGTCTCTCGCCGGCCGCGCCAGGTGAAGAAGTGCTCATACCCCCAGATGTACCACCTCGTCGAGAGGTATGCAATGGTCAGCCACGTCAGCCACGTAATGACGAAGAACAGCAGCGGCCACTTTGAGAGTTGATATAGGTAGCCCTCCCTGGTCTCATCCTTGGTGCGTGTTCCTAGTAGCCCTTCCACAGCAGTCTGTGCGCGTTTCGTCCGCCCCTTCCTAGAGCCTCTCTTGTTGTGATATCTTCTCGGATTGACCGGTGCCCAGTCGTTTTGCGCAGTAATAAACGTGCCTTGGCTCTGTGTCGGCGTCGGCGGTGGTTGCAAGTCTCCTCCTGCAGCTGCAGCCGCAGCCGCTATAGCGGCCGCATCGTCATTGAAGTTCCCAGATTGCGAATCCCTCTTTGTGATATTGAAGGGCTCCGAGCTGAGTATCGGCGTCTTGATGCTCGCTGTCTCGGGAGAGGGGCTCTGCAGCGGATCGGGCGCCCGCAGCGCCTTCTCAAAGGCCCTTAGGTCTTCGGCGTCGACAAACTGGCGGTCGACATCGAGCAGGCGAGAGCCGTCGAAGGCCTCGGGAGGAAATCCATACAACGTGTCTGGCGACATCGTGGCGAGCGCCGCCTGCGTCAGGCTCGTCGAGGGTTCTCTATCGATACGCACTCGTGTTCGGCAAAGACATATCCAAGAGGCGAGCGTTGGTGCGAATTCAAGGCGTCTTTGTGGTTGCTACACGCGCTTCTCTGGTAAAGAAGGAAGTTTGGTCGGGCGTCTTAAGCTCAGCCCCAGGATCTGCGGAACGCGTATGACGTCGCTCCTTTTCGTTGGGGAAGCTGCGGGCCCTCGCGCGCCACTCCCTTGTTTGGCCCCGTGTCTCGGCGCGCCGCCGCCGTAGAGTGGAACAACCGGTCGGACAACTGCAACACCAATATTGTAAAACCAACATGCATTAAGATATCCTGCAAACTCCTCCTCTTCCCGACTCGATTTGGCCGTCACACGAGTGCCAACAACAGTCTCTCGTGCGCACACCAGTCTACATCGGGGAAAAACTATAAGAACCTCAGGGAATTTCCTCGGTCGTTGCTCGGAGTATTGTTCCTATAACCGGAATATCCCCATTCTTGACGTGGCCCTTTCCAATGCTGAGCCCTTCATTCGGTCAATCCGATCCGCCGTTGCGCATCATCTTGTAAAACAGTCATTCATCTTCGTTCTCTGCAGTGCCTCAGCGGTGCTTACTGGGGCCAACCCGCCCTTCAGTGCAATCGCTACGCGAGACGCGAGCTGCCTATTCGCGGCAGACAGGACCAAGCCAGCGGAATCTCCGATCTGCAGCGCATGATGTTGAATGTCGGCATACCCAATCCGCCGACGCACGGAGGCCAGTCCTCAATCGGCAAACGAGAATTGACTTCGCAAGTAGCTTTCGCTATTGTCGGAGCGGCCGTAGCCACCATCGTCTTAGCAATCGAAGGCGCTCTTGATGCAATCCTGAAGAAACGACGGTGATTAAATGAAGAACCATACCAAGACTTTATGGTCGGAACAATGGAAACAAGCACAGATTATAACGGGATGGGATATACCTGGATTTATGTGCACTATATAGTCAAAGGCATATTAGTAGGACATGTGGCGAGGGGTTTAGTTCAATGTGCAAACGCCTTGATATTGCAACGAGGTGCGCGGCTGGAATGACAAAAGGCATATTCACCCTGTATAACCGTCACTTTGGGCACTGCATACATGCCATGGTATCTCGGGGCATCCCTCCATATTCTTTCAACGAGCATGATTGTCCATTTGAGATTCTTGGTGACCAAGATGGCGATACCTGCAAGGACTGTCCGCTCAATTGGCATGCTCCTGAATTTGGCGCAAATCTCAGTACAGGGAGATGGAAAGCAACAAGAAAGCAGGAGAACACCAAGGACCCAGACAGTACTCGCCTGGAGGTGGGCATGAACAAATCTTTCGAGAGTATAGGTTTTGTGTGTTCAAAGCCAGAGGAACTCACTTCTTCGTTTCTCCCGCGACTTGAGACCCCCTTTGCCGCCTCCTCCCGTCCCTGACACCTGGTTCTACCTCTACTCATGCGAAGCAGACAGTGCATTGATAATGATACTGCATGATGAAACTCTCCCAAGCATACCAGCAATTGATTGTTAAACAAGGTCACGCTCAAATGTGCATGAGATGCTTCGTACGAAGCGCAGTACTGCAATTGTCTGGTTTCTCTGCATGTCTAGCAGCAGCTTCATATAGCCACCAGCCTGGTCTAGCCCACGATGTCTTCCTCTGCTTTCCCAGGATGGACCTCTCGTCAATTCACAAGGCCCAGATAGAGTTCCTCAAGTTGTTTATGAAAATCATGAAATTGAACGTCCCAGGTTCGCCTACAGAGAATGCTGAATCTCATGAACAGCTCGTTACCTTCGCGCCTGTCTTGTCTTACCGCCCAACGGTTTGTCAAAGGCACGATTGCCCTCGCCGCTGCCGCCATCGCTCCCATCTCTTACACGTACTGAGACAACCACCGTATGGCTTCGCCGTAGCCTTGTCTCATGACGACAGAGCACATGAACAGCTCGATAGGTCGGATGCCCTCCAGCTGGACCTTGCCCTTGCCCGTCGTCTGGTACATGCCGAGCTGGTGTCGCAGCTCGTCCTCCGAGACGGCGTCGGGGTGGTCAATCTTGTTACCCAGGATAACGAAAGGCACCTTGGACAGCTCCTCCATCGACAGGAGGGCGTCGAGCTCGGCCTTCGCCTCGGGGAATCGCTCGTGGTCCTTGGCGTCGATGAGGAATACAACGCCGTTGACCTCGGGGAAGTAGTCTCTCCAGATGCGGCGAGCTGGGACATCGGCATGTTAGTCGTCGGGTGCATCTCGGAGTTCCTGCCCGGGTTGTACGTACCCTGCTGATGGCCACCTAGATCAAAGGTGGTGAATCGCACATTGCCGATGGCGAGCTCTTCGGACGCTGCAAGAGGTTAGAGGCTGTGCCGTCGCAGGCCCCAAGGCTAGGATGGCAGAGAGGCTGCACTCACTCGGGTGAAGAGTAGGCTGCAGAATGGCAACTCGATCGTTCTGGTATTGCACACAAGTCAGCATCGTGCCCCCAGCCGCCAATTGATGTGGTTCAGGTTTCGCTTCTCGGCTCTAACGTCCGCACGTCTCCCGCCGTTGAGGGTCGGTGCATCATACCTTTAGCATATGCAGCAGTGTCGTCTTCCCAGCATTGTCGAGACCAAGGAACAGCAGCTTCGCGTGCTTGTTAAGTAGCCCCAGAGACGAGAGCACGTCGTAGACTGTCAGCAGCACGTGTCAGCCAAGCCGCCCTGAGCCTCTCGCGCGACTGAGTTCGTGGTCAAACATACACCAGTTGACAATCCACATCTTGGCCTGTATGAAGTTGAATGTCCGAGTCGAATCGAAGGAAATCTATGCTCGTCTCGGTCGGCGTGGTTCGTAATCGTAAGTCTGAGGATGCTTTCGTTGCGGCGTAAGGGTCGCAGCATCGGTCATAGAATTGTCCAATCTGGCAGGAAGAGTAGCGTGTTGGTGTGACTTTGTGCCTCGTGTCTCAGGCATCAAGCGGCGCCACTTCGGGGGCGGGTGGCGTGGCGCACCTTGCGAATCCGCTGCATAAACTTGCCACGACAGTGACGTGCTCTCCGATCCGACAGACAGCAACGTGACCACTATTTTGACAAATCCATGTTGTTTTGGATCGGGGTTCGTTCAACGTAAGGATTCGTGGGACTCATACACCAGACTTCTCACCTTGTCCTCGTCACAGCTCGCATTCTCAGACCAACGGTAATGTGCATGTTTTGACTTTGTGTCAGTTCGATACCTTCTCAGCTACCCTCTTAACCCTATAATCCTTTACCATACATCCTCATCTCGCCAACGCCGATAGCCTTAAGAACCTGGAAGTGCTGATGCAGGGTATCCAAACGAATGCCAGTTTGCCGCCCTCTATCCCCCGCCTTTGACAGCGAATGTGTTCGTTCTCCTGTATGCCAAACAAATATTTGAGGAAGATAAATATGTACAAGAGTTTATAAGAGACTCCTCAATCTATGCATGAAGACAGTCGTAATGTCGTTATATAACGATAGGAAATAATAATTTGTGCCAAACATGGCAGACTGTGTGCGAGCCTGTTAAACTCAGGTATCACACGCCGCATCGAGCAGCCAAACGCCACGGTATGAATCGGTTCGCCAGTTTCCTGTATGTGCAACACCGAATCGAGTGCCGCGAAAAGCCGATCGGGGGAAATAATGGCCACTTTAGACCGAGAGAACGTAGTTGCCTGGGTCCTTCTTACCGGCCATGAGGAGACCGAGCTCCTTCATGCGCTCCGCACCCCGTCCGGGCTGAGGCTTGCGCTCCGGTACCTGACCGCGACGTGCTCGGTTGCAATACTTCTGGTAGAACTTTTCCTTGCGTCGCTGGCGTTTCCTCTCAAGACCCTTGACGATGTCAATGGCACCACGAACGTGCACATCGGCGTCGACGTGGTACTTGATGTTGCGGTCCTTTCTCATCTGAGGGAAAAGGGCACCCGGGCGAGGCAAGGATTTAGTGTGAGTCGTGTTGGGCCTGCCAGCAAGATAGAACTGCACGTGTGCTCCTTGACGAGGGGATCCAGTGGGGGTGGTCATTGCCCTAGGTGCAGCAGGCGATCTTGTCCTCCGAGGTGAATGGCGACCAAAGAGCGGCTTCGGCGATCTGGCACGAGGCTTCGGAGCCGGGGATTTGGCGCGAATCTTCGGGGCCGGTGATCTTGTGCGCTTCGGGGGCGGCGAGTGGTGTCGCTTTGGCGCAGGTGATCGGTACTTGCGGGGGGAGGCTTGTTCACTCTTCCTCCTCCGGCGAGATCGATCCTGTCCGTGATGCAGGTCTTCCATCTCCCCTTGCACCCATGCATCTCCATCACTGTCATGGGCGACGGGGTTATAAATTTCCTCTTCGTCGTCGTTCTCAGGATCTGAAGCAGGGAAACTCGGATCAATGTCTTGGGGGATGACACGCAGCTTCTCGTTCCTGCGGGCCGCAAGGCAGGAGAGGTACGCCTCCTCCAAGGGTCTGTCCTCATCCAGCGTTCCGCAAACGAAGTCGGTGCTGTCGGGGAGGTCAGGTGCTTCGGATTGTGGCTTGACACGCTTCGGCCTGACGCGCCGGATGCTGCCGTTGGTCGCGGCCGACGAGTCCGACAACAAGTCGTGGACTGATGATCGGCGAACCGGGGTCATGCCTGGAATCTGGCGGATAGCCGATGCATGGCCAGGAGTCCAAAGGATCATGTTTTCGTCCTCTTCATCATCATCGTCGGATTCAGCAAAACCAGTCTCTTCGTCGGTGTAGTAGCCGTCAGACTCTTCGTCCTCATCCTCGTCACCTTCTTCCTCGTTATCATCACCATCGTCCAGGTCATCGTCGTCGTCGTCGTCGTCATCAGCCATAGCAGCCTCAGCCTCCGCGTCTTCTTGCTCGGCTTCCTCTTCAGCTTCAACTCCCAAGCGACGTATGTGATTTTCCTTGGTAAGCGTGTCATTTATGGTAAGCCTCGTCGTGACGGCCGGATTGACCTGCCGGATCCAGTCTTCCTCACGCGCCATGCCGCTGGCAAACTCGTGGAACTGAGACCCATCTTTGACGAGATCCATGGAGTTTACGCGAAGGAACTTGGGCCGGGCAGTCGTGATTTTGTCAGGCAGTCTTCGAGCAGTCGACAAACGAGGGGATGTATTGCTCGCCGCAGAGAGGAAGGACGATTTCTTGGGCGTGGAAGGAGAATCGGGGTTGCTGAGAGGTGCAGGCCTTGCGGTAGAAGCCTGGACCTGTTTGGGTGGTGTGTTCTGTGTGGAGGCTGCTCGAGCAGGGCACACAAACTTGATGCAAGGTCGTCGCGGTGCTTCATCTGCAGAAGGCGTCCTGACCATTGGTGCAGCGCGAGGAGCTGCCTGTTCTTGAACTACAGGCTTCGCCGCGCACGCGAACTGGATGCACCGTTTTCTAGGAGCATCCCTGGAGGTCTCTTGCGACCTGTTGGCACCGTCGAGAGGCACATTTTTGCTATCGTGAACCTCGGCATGCAGCCGCAGCGCGGTCATCTCTGGGATAGGCGGGCTCGGGGTGTTGGTACGACAAGGGCTGGTCATCCCGGTGTCGCTCGTGAGATCAGCTGTAGATGCCACGCTGATATTGCTGGCCATAGAGCGGCGACGTTGGCTGTTGACCAGAATGGAACTGGGACATTCGTGGCTATCGTCGTCCGAGTGACCCAAAATCGCCTTGGTGAGCAAGGATGGCTGGTCGATGGGTCGACGAACAGCTGTCCTCTGGAACTTATTCGGAATGGGCTGGTGGAGTCTTGGCTCTGGTGGCTCATCGAGTTCCTCTGCCTCATCCATAGTAGAGGTAACCCAGTCCGGGGCCACCGACGCCGTGGGAGGAATTGTAGTCATGATTTGGGTTAGTGTGAGATATGTGTACGTCGCCACAGGCGCAGGTGCACAGAGTATCGAGTGTGTTGAGTGCTTAACAGTGGAAGCACGGAGACGCCGTGGGTCGTTGCTGGGTCATGTGTAGGAGGGCTGATGATGGTCGCGCGAAGACGGTTGGAGCTGATGTTCGAATTGATTGGTTGCGCGAGTAGCCCAGACGAAGCCTACAAACCAGCGCAGTCTTGCACTCGTCGAGAGCAAGTCTTGTGGTGTTGTTTTGGGGTGTCCCTGAGGACAGTCGTGTTATAACTGCAGGGCCGTCATTGTCGGGGGCTGAAGGAGAAGACAAAAGATGTTGCTTTGAAGCGGAAGCAGGTAAGACGTCGGGTCGTCAATGGCCAAAGGTCCGTACGACGGATGAAAAGACTGCCAGGATCTGCTGGATTGCTCAAGGGTCCAAGGCGACGGCAGCGGTGCTTGGCTGATCCTGGATGACGTCCGTGTCGCGGTGGCGTTGGCGTGGGTGCTGGGTGGTGGGATGTGTAATCCGCAGCAAGTGATGGATGTATGACGACTGTAAGTGGGCGCGCTGCTGCGGCACTGCTGCGGCTCGCAGAAACGTGAGACGACCCGGCGGCCAGGCCTCAACTCAAGACGAGAGGCAGCGAAGCCGTCGAGGGCGTCGAGCAGACAGAGATTCAGCGTGTTTGAAGAGGGAGAGAAGGAGGGTGCTCAGGGCTGGCTGGGGAGAATATATTGCCTGGGTGGGACGAAAATGGCAAAACAGCGCACTCGCCCTCTTTTTCTTTGGCGGTGGGGAGGCGCGGTGGGAGCGAGCAGCGAGCGTTCACAAAGACAGTGGGGGGTGAGGAAAGGCGGATGGTGGGAGCCACAGTTGGCTGAAAAGAACCATTGGGAGGAGAGCTAGGCGTGCTGGTTTTTGGCCGAGATGGGAGCATAGGCGGCAGGAAGACTGGAGATGGGAGGGGCTCGTGAGGGCTCGTGACCAGGGCGGTGGCCTGTGCAGCCAGGGCTGTCTGCCAGCACTGGCACCGCGGCGCCCGAGGGGTACGGCGGCTGTACACCGGCGGGCCGTACAAAGCGCTACCGCTGGGAGGGCGCGTGCGAGTTGCGGCGCCGTATTTCGCAGGCACAGTAGCGCGGGCTGTCGCGGATGGCGAAATTTGCTGCGCTTGCGGTGGAGCGTCCTGGGCTCTCTCCAGTCGGAAGCAGGCAGCCCTGGGTTTGGCGGCACAGTGCGCCAGGAGGGGCACGTTGCAGCCCACTGGTCGTAGCGTAGTGTAGGGCCGTAGTGTAGGGCTAACAATGGCGGCGTGGAGAGTGCGATCAGTCGTCGGAACACACCGATTCGCACGCCAGCACGTGAGCCGAATGCGGCCGAGTCAAGGCCGCACTGTGCTACGACACCGTGAGCCGCGAGTCGTCGTCGTCTGCCACCTCCCACTCCAGGCTGAGCCGTGTGCTCGCCAGTCGGCCGCAACCCGAGCGGCCGGCCTTTTGGTGCTTCCAGAGCCAGCCGCCACATTGCAGGCGGTCTGGCTGAATGACCCTCACCTCATTCATCAGGGCCCTGCGCCCACCCGAGCCACCCTCGCCTCGGTTGCTTCGCACGCAGATCCTCCGCCAGCGCTCACCCATGAAACAGTCGACACCTCCCTTTGTCTATTCCCGACCAGGCGGACGGCGCGGGCATGTAAGTCGTTCTGAGACTAGCTTATTCCAGCCGACCACGCACTCCTCTCGCCGATGCCACGTCCCATGTGCTGCTCGTAATGCACTCTCGCAGGAACGGTCGATCCCCTACCAGACACTTTGATCGGCCGAGGTGGTATCAAGGGTTGAGGATTGATCAACCCCGCTGGCTGCTGACTGGCCGTCTCTCGTCGCTCTCTGAGCAGCGATCAGCCCGTGTTTCGTACTTCATCCCGGCTAATTAACAGCCCGGCCCATCCCATCAAATCTGTTGCGCGGTGGCTTTTACGGCGCCACCAGTTTGGCTTTCCTCAAACGAGCGACCAGGCCTAGGCCCGGCCTTCTCGAACGCTACGTGACGGCTATGTCGGTATGAGGCATATCCTGAAGCGGCGGTCAAAAAGGCGCCTCTGTCATCATGTCATTTTAGCTCTGCCAGACTTCCGTGCTTCTACAGTGGGGGGGTCATAAGTTTTCGTCACGGTCGATGTATCGTAAGCTAAGCCGTGCGCGGCTGTAGGTGCTCACCGCGGCCTTCCGAGGTACTCCCGGCGTGACGAATACTTTTGACACCGGACTGTAGCTTGGAGCCGGTCACTTGCCCTCATCCGGCCACAATGGTCTTTTAGCCGGTGTAGCAGCGTTGGTCGTTGGTCCCTATAACATGAACAAGGTCTTTGTTGAACAACAGGACCCGCACCTGCGGTCAACTGCATTGACGGGCATGGCAATGGTCCGCGTGGGGGAGACCTGCAGGAAGCAGCCATTCGTGCAGCACGCTGCACATGGGCCGGCCTGACTCTCCAAGTTGATGCTGCCTGGCGCGTCGTGCTACCCTAAAATAGACGTATGTTGTGCCTTTGCGAGTCCATCGTCGTAGCCAGCTACGGCACACAAGCAGCGCAACGTGAAGATATCCGGCAGGTTCGTTGAACTTCCAGTCATCCCAGATGCGGTCGTACCCAAAACGTTTGTCGAATGGATCGACAACATGTCAAAGTGAGAACGGAGCCACGAGCGCCATAAGAACGCCGCATCTGCATCACTGCAATATGACGACGCGCCCCGGTCGTGAAACTGGCCATGGAAGCTTGTGCCGTAGCTGCCCAATAGGTTGCCTGTCACTGGCACGGGCCACTGCATTTGCCTCCGCGAGATGCAGCATTGCCCATGGGAATGTGACCCCGATAATCTGCCCTTTTCGAGACAGACCAACTGCACGGCGCATCCTGGTCATCCAGGGTCTTATCGCCTCCTGGGCCGCAAGCGCAGTGAGTTGGGCTTACATGTACGTACAACGTACGGATACGTATGCCAGCATTGAGCTTGAGATCGGCCTGAGCGACCGCGGATGCCTTGCGACATGAGCCGCCTTGCAGGCATTTCCGATTCCAGGGTCCGCCCGGCCAAACCTACCCCTACAAGCTGACAGGAGATCATGACGAGCATGCGAGCCTCGTCGATGATGTAAGTGAGGATACGAAGGCACAGCCCCGTGCGCAAACTTCCATCTTCGTATACGAGCAATGTCAGAGTGTTTGATCGCCTCATTTACTTCGTACGGTAGATTACCACGGAACAGCGCTAACATTACTGACCCTTTGGATGGTCGTTGAATGACAGCCCCGCATCCCTACCTTGACCCTCGTAAGCCCTAGGTCTGTATGATTTACAACGCGGCTTCAGCGCGTAACGGAAATGCTATGCTGCTTCCTACCTACCTTACCCGAGCTAGCTCAGAGGCTTTTCGCATCCAACGCCATTGCCAGCGCGTCGTATAACGGCATGCAGCACGAATGCGGGGAAGCAAGGGGTTGGCCTGGTCCGCTCGTAGCATGCCGAGCAAGCGTACTGTAGAGTACGAGCATGTACGCGCGTAGTGGCGTGGCCTATCCCGCAGAATGCGTCTCGCACTGCTTAAACCAACCACCCAGCCGGCCCCGGATAACCGAGTTCGTCCAAGCGGCGCCAGACGACAGCCAGGAGTGGTCCGTCATCTGTCAAACCGGCGGTGAAGACTGAGCCATCTGGTACGCGGTGGAGGTGGCCGGAGCGGTTTCTGGGGTGGACGGACAGAGAGGGGAAGGGGATGCCAGATGCGATGCACCACGGCTCGCTTACACGGCTCAGGTGGGCGAGAGTGATCCCACGACTTGCAACGAGGACGGTCTAGGCCTTGGTCGTGCCATTGCGACGTTGGGGACAACTCAGGAAGCTCATCGTCCCTCGGCTCATGCCCGTGAGCGGGTGATGAGCTGGCCATGTCAACCGCGTTACGCTATGCCGCTATGCCAAGCGACAATGTCCTGCTCTTGGCCCTCTACCGCTGTCACAGTGGCTAAGCTCGCAGGCCTGATGCTGTGCCAAGAGACACTGCCAAGATCGACGTCGGGAAGATCCTCTCCCTGGCCAGGGAGGTCCACTTGTCAGGCCCAGTGCGGCACCCAGCCCTACTCATACAGGCGCGAGACATTGCCTTATTAGCAACCGACGTGAGCCGCTTTTTGAGGATGCGTGGGTTTCACGGGAAGAGAAATATGAGGTTACGTTGGCCAAGCCGCACGGAGCTCGTTTGCAATTGGCGTTGGCAGGGATATTTGGAGGGAAAAAATCTTTTTAAAAATGCCTTCTTCGCACGTGTTGTAATTACGTAGCCTCACGATAATTTCCTAGCCCAGGTTCGGTCCGCCGTTAGCGGTACACCTAGAGGCAGACTACGGGCAAGCCCCGTGCTTCACGAAACGGGTCCTACGAGTGCATCTTAGAAAAGCTGGCAGATCATTCATCTTGCCAGCAGAAATTGTTATTGCCGGTTGCACAGCGTCTATCTAACATCGCGATGGATGGCGGTGTCACCGCATATTGCTTAGCTCCAGGCAGACACGACGTGAACTAGAAGCGTCTAGGCCAGCCGGTGGCGCATCAGCCTGCAATGCCATCGTTGAGGCACCTGATGTATTATCTCCGTACCTTACGCATCTGCATCACTCGATCACAGAGCACTAAGGTTGCCACCAGCCATGTCTATCATGTGGCCTAATTGGATCGTCTAGCTTGCATAGATGAGGACTGCTTGCTTGTCTTATACGTGCCAGATGCAGGAGATCGTCCTAGAATACCGTGCCCTTCAAATCTTCTGGGTGTTAGGCGCAGCCATTGTACACAGCCGCCTTCTGATAATTCACCAGCCAACACGTCGATTTTCTTCTGGGCGGGAACTGAGAAGAGTGACGTGAAATGGAAGGTTACCTGGACGCAATTACTCTCAGCAGTGAATAGGGAGCAGCAGGCATCTCAAGCAACACGGGCGTCTGCCAGATGCATTCTGTGCCTTTGGATCACCGCCCTGCAGGGTAGTCAATACCAACTTGGTTGCTGCTCGTGACCACTCATCTCCCAGTGCCGTCTCGAATCTGGCACTAGCTGCAGCAGTAGAACGATGGCGATCTGCTGCTCTGTTGATCGCAACGGCAATGACGGCTTCTTTGTCGAATGGTGGTGTGGCGGGTGCGTGGTAGGCCACACGTGCATTCATACAGCCAGGCTTGATCAGATACAGGGCTTCCGGCAACGTGGGCGGGAGCGGAAGCTAGGTGCCGCTGCAAAGGCATCGCCCCTTCAGCTCAGCATCCCAAGCCATGTGAAGTTCTGGGGCTGATGCGGGCGTCGCAGTGCGAAGTTGGTGGTGTTGACTCCGGCTCATCGCCAACAGCTGCTTCTTGATTGCACATGACTATTCGGAAGAATGGCGGCGGTTAGGTAAGCTCGAGATTTGCTGAGCACTGCCTGCTCCATCTCATGCAAAACAGTGCAAATCTAACAAAGAATCCAACGACATTTTGCGAGGCCAGAGTTTCGTTGCGCTCTACCTGTGTTGTGGCGTTGGTGGGAAGTACACGGATCCGTGGGCTTCAGAGGGGAAAATGTGTCACGTGCACAGTCATGTGATCCATCTCGGTCGGATTTTCCCGCTAGCCGGATCATGGACTGGTGTCCGACAAAGATTCGTGACAACGGCCTCAATTGAGCTTCACGTTCAAGCAACAACCCATCACCCCCTCAATTCACCATGAACTCCCTCCGCCTCGCCCGCGCGGCCGTTCGCGCTCGCCCCGCCGCCATGCGGGTTGTCGCCCAGCGGAGGACGTACGCTGAGGCCGTCCCCGATAAGGCAAGGAGTCCCCATTCGGCTATGTGCGCTCCTTGAGGACGCAGGCTAACCTCTCCTCTAGATCAAGCTGAGCATGTCTCTGCCTCACCAGGTATGGAGTGTCCGAGAAGCGAGCGACACACGATAGCCCGAGATGCAACTGGGCTCGGCCCCTGTCGCGCGACAATTGATGCAGCCGAGCTAATTGCCGCAATCGCAGTCCGTCTACAAGTCCCAGGACGTCGTCCAGGTCAACATCGCCGCGGAGTCCGGCGAGATGGGCGTCCTTGCGAACCACGTCCCCGCGATCGAGCAGCTCAAGCCGGGCATTGTTGAGATCATTGAGGAGAGCGGCGGTGCCAAGCAGTTCTTCCGTACGTCGCCAACTGCTTCCGACGCGATATTTGCCTGGAGTCCATGTAGCTAACATGATGTGCAGTGTCTGGTGGATTCGCGACCGTTCAGCCCGGCTCTGCCATGAGCATCAACGCCGTCGAGGGCTACCCCCTCGAGGACTTCAGTGCCGATGCCATCCGATCCCAGATTGCTGAGGCCCAGAAGGTTGCCAACGGCAGCGGCAGCGAGCAGGATATCGCCGAGGCCAAGATTGAGCTGGAGGTACGTTGGCACAATGAATCTGCCTCTTGCTGGCAATTGCTAACACGACATGCAGGTCCTCGAGACCCTGGCTGCTCATGTGAAATAGACAATATTGCTAGTGTTGGAGGTCCTTGTACATCAAAATCCCTTACGCATCTTAGCACCAAGCCGTGACAATTGATACCAGTTGTGGTGTTATCTGCCTACCTACCATGGGCGCGCAGTTTTGTGCTCCGTCCTGTGCATTCCACATGCTGACTGTGTCGTTGGGTGGCTCCTTGCTTTCAAGCGTCGTTCCTGCTCAATGCTGTTTGAGATGAATCTTCTTTTCCTCCTTCAACATCCTATCTTTCATCTTTCCCTGACCATCTTCCCACACCCTCCCCTAACGAGTCATTCTGCAGATCAACGTTGCATCCTCCAACTGCATTGGTAGCATCAGTATCGTTGATGTTTCCATCTATCATCAGCATTCCTCTCGTCATCTAGGAAAATGGCCCATTACTTCGCTAACACACCCAAGCCCCCCGAAAGGAACATGTTTTCACTACGCGACAGGGGAATACGGACTTCGAAGTCAGTACCATCGGGGCTGGTCGGCGCCCGGCTCCGCCAGCTCAGGTCTATCGCGAACAACAATTTGGCCGGTAAGCCACGGCTGGACGAGGTTCGCGAATACGCTAAGTTCGGGAGTGGACGTCGAGCAGACGGCAGCTCTGGCAGCTCGACACCGCAGAATACCGCTCTCGTGCAAGGGGCGTCTTCGCCACGTGAGAATTCTCATACCGGCTTGAAATTGGCGAGGAAGCAGCATGATGAGGGCCATGGTATTGATCGGAACGTCATGTCGACGGAAGTCGATCCATCAGCAACGAAGCCACTATTGAGAAGCTGGAGGTTCGATCACCCAGCCGCCGAGTAAGGGGCTAAATGATGTAACATGCAAGCACTGTAGATCTGCAAATTTCATGACGCACAACACCACTATGGCACTCGGGGCCAATCCGGACAACTCTGCCCTCGACACGCAACAATCACTTGCTCCCGCCTCTCTTCGAAAAGCAAAGTCCTCTCTGAGCTCAGGTGGCCGGCAGCGAGAGGCGTCGGCCTTGTTTGACCTTGGGTTTTCAATGCCAGGAGAATGGCTGTCGGCAGAGAAGCTGCAGCTAGAGTCTCCAATGAAGAATCTGCACATATGCCACGCTTGTGGCAAAACCCTACTCTCCGAGGAACGGTGCTCGAAATGCGGACACGACTTCTGTTTCAAATGTGTGACTCAGATACCAGAGACGGGCGCTTCCCCTTCTCATGTCTCGGGGCTACAGCGTGGAGTGTTGCCGGAATGCCTTTTGGGAAGCTGCTCAGAAGCTAACAACGACCTGCCTGGTTCGGACGGGGCACCTCTAAGCCAAGAAGCACCATGTGGTTTCCGCCATGCAAGTTTGCTGGGGTCTGAAGATGACTTTCTAAGCCATACACCAACTCCATCGGTCAACGGGAAGCAAAGTGATCGCAAGGATTCAGGAGAGCATCTGGATACCGGTGCAAGCACATCAAGTTCACCGCCACCCGCAAGTGTCCGATCTGTCTTCGCTGTCACAGGCGATTGTATCGTCGATGCAGACCCTGGCGCCATAGCTGCAGCTTCTACTCCTCCGGGATTACCTGAGAAGGCAGAAATGAGGAAGCCCCGGCGGTTATCGGACTGCGTGGCTCGGCGCATCATCCATCGGTCGTCTGTGCAGCCTGCAAACCAGCAGCAAAATCTTCTCTCGAGATGCGAAGCTGGTGATGTTGATCCTCCATGCATTCGACACTCTCCTTCTTGCACCGCGGACCGATGCGTTGCTAGAGAACTCTCAAGCGATGAACCGGGCCTTAGCCAAGAGAACGATGGACCTTTGGGAGAGAAAACCCAGCCCAAGATCAGTCAGCTCTGCCGTTATGCAGAGGAATTGCACACCTCACAGCATACCATGAAACGCCACGCAAGCGTATGCCAGGAGCTTGATTGCGGTAGCGGATCTGATGACGATCTTTTGCGAATGTCTGCGATGAAAATTCAGTCCAGCAATGACATGCCCAGAAGACGATTGCATACGGACACCCAAGAACAAGAGGAGCAAACGCTAGTCGGCAGCCCATCAAGGAAGCACGAAGTACAAGAAACCTCGAGTGCATCTGCCCCACAATCTCGTCACAGCGAAGCAGATCCTGTCCTTGAGGTTTGTGGAAGTCCTCTTTTCCTTAGCGGTACTCTAGGTCATGCGGCTTACGAGGCGCTGGACTCACAGATGCCGGCCGCCAAGACTGAGGTCGTCGAAAGGCCCTCAATACAAACATCTTCTTTGAGCTCAAGCCCACAGTATGGACGGAGCAAGCCCGTTGCACCATTATCGCAGAGTAGTGCGCTACATTCACCACTTGTTGCGTCTTCCCCTGCCAGCACCACAGGTCAAGATATTCCGAGCATGACTGGGTATCTTCGTCATCGACAGGACACTATTCTTTGCCAGCCACGCCGAGGCTCGGATCTAAAGCCAGAACCATGGCCTTGCCTCAGAAAAGTGGCTAGATTCGGGCCCGAGAGACCTACACAAAAACCTGAAGCGGTTTCATGGAGCCGCGACTTCCTCAGAAAGGTTCCCAGAAAGACTGATGGTCTACAAAAGATGGATGAGGCGCCAAAATCTCCGGCCTGGAGACTTGGACCGGGAAAGAGGCGTAAGAGAAGCCAAGACTCGCCAGGAAACGCCATTGCGCCATCGACACCGGCTTCACAGTGGCGGCAGATCCTGACCAAGGTCCCTGATGCAGCCCGGACTGAGCCAGAGATAGGATCAAACATCTGCTCCTTCTGTCATTCAAGCCCAATGTGCTCATCGCTGGTAGACGACAAAGTCTCGGGAGGATGCAGCCATCCAGACGTCCCACAATCCACTGCTCAGCCAGACCAACCCACATGCGATGATTCGACGACACCTTCTAGGCTCAGTTTGAGACAGATAGAGCATTCTCTGGCCCGAAAGCAAGCAGAAGAGGAATTGGAGGAAGAGGCAAGAAGGGCAGAGGTATTACCTTGCACTCCAGCCGGGAGTCTCCGCCCATCAAATAGAACATCGCGAGATCTGAACAGAACGTCGCCTCACGAGCACTGGTGCGCATGGCAGGCTTTGTACAAGGACCTCAGCTCGGAGGTTAATAACTGGAAAGCAGAGCTGAAGTTCTGTGATGGCAACGATGTGGCCCCGAGAGACGGACAACCCGCCCGAAAGGACCAGGGAGTTGGCGCAAATTTGGGCCAACGCGGCAAGGACGGTGATATCGGGATTGAGGGCTTGACGATTGTGGTTCACATGAGGTACAAGGACGACCTAGTGATTAACACGGATCTCAAGGGAGAGGAGCTGACGAGCACACAAGACTGAGAGGAGAGTGCAATACGGATTAAAAACCGGGAAAAAAGGCCATCGTGAGCCTGGAAGTAAACGAAACCGGCTTGTTGCGTCTTCGAAGCTGACACAACTGAGTGTGAAATAGAATTATGGGACAAGAACAAATGGTCTTCCGACTTTGGTGCTACACAGAGCGGGAGTAAAGTTCTCTGTTAATTACGTAGGTTGGGGTTCATGGTTTGGGTGAGTTGACCGAGACTGAGGCATGAACTAGCTCCGCGTCATGCGCGCCTGCAAGCCGTCCCGCCTGATGGAATGGAATTTGCGGGTTTGGCTCCGGCGAAATGCCTTGATACAGGTCGCGCGACCGAGACGATGCTTCTAAATATCCAACACCCGCGTTCCAGCTACTACTATTGCTGCCTTCTGGTCATATACGGCCAGTTCCCCCCAAAAATACATGCACCCGGGCACAACGCAGGACGGCCGGTTGCAGAGACCAAGGCAAAGAACGCATTTAAAAGAAAGTAGGCGACAACAGCGCATTGCTCCCCATCTTGCACTGGAAGTTGAGATCTGTACCGCTGCGTGGACGGTGGACGTGCGACAACTCAGCCATGCCGGCCGATTATGCCATCCGCTCCGAACACGAAGATATGCGATATCATCGCTCACAAAATCTCCGCTCGATGCTGCCCGTCCATGGCCTCATGGAGCTGAGATTTGCCCTATCGCAGGGCCTCGCATTACGCGTCGCTTTCGTCGTCAGGATGAATGAGATTTGCATCCATGAAGACAATCCGTGATTACAGGAAGCGCATTTCTGCTACGGCTAAGACGAGAACCTAAAAAAAAAGAAAAAAAAAGGGAATGCGCTGTGCGACCATCGGGAGTCGAACCCGAGGCTGTCGAATGGAAATCGACAATGTTACCGCTACACCATGGACGCTGATGATAATAAGAGCCGCATAATTTCAATATATAATCCTGTTTACAGTAGGCTCTCTATGGGCACAAGGTTATTGCAAGCTGCTTACAGAGTACTATCTGTTGCAGGTGAGACTGCCACAAGCAAAAGCTGGCGGTTAGCCGCTACAGGCCAGAATTCAGAAAGTGAATTTGTGCTGCCAAGCTGCCTTAGAAAGCACCTGTGCGACTCGATGGCGTCTGCACCAGGTTACATATGGGTACCTGGCACACAATACTAGAAAGATTTGGAACAGGCTTCGAGGCAACGCGAGTGCCAGAATATGGGTGCGAGATGAAATGTTTCTTATTTCTTCTGCAGCATTTAGGCATCGCAGGCAGAGGCCCCCGCAGGAACGACCCCCCGCGTTGGGCAAAGAGAAATATTCTATTATCGTAGGTAGCTGACTGGAATTTCGTTCCATCGAGCCTATGGATAAAGGCGCTGTTCATATCGCGACGCCAGCTAATGGTGTCGCGGCATGATACAGAGTCTGCTAGGCGAGGAGATACTTGAACATGAATGTAGCTCTCCCTTAGGCTAGCCTTATCATGGCCTGCATAAATGCAACGCCTCAGCTTTGTCGACGACCGCCCCAGTTAGCAATCACAGCCAAGTCGCGCGACTACACTCGCATGGCTCACGCGGCTCACCCAAGGTCGCGCGATTAGCTGGCGGCGGAGCTACTCGCGCACTTGCCATAGCGTCCCACAAGTCGAGACTCCATCACTCAAACATTCTCACTCATCCATCCCTTCTTCCTTATCACCACCGACTCAGCCTACAGCACGGCTGATTCCAGTCTCTTTCGTCGGGGCAAGACCTCCCTTGGCTGGCTTAGGCTCCCCTTCATTGGCGCGTCTCCGCCGCCCATCGAGGAGAGAAAGGCAGAACAAGAAAATGGCAGCACCAGACTCATTCATCAGCGCGCGCGCCGGCCGGGCGTACTGGCAGGGCATCGACGCTGATGTCAACGGCATGCTGGGCGGCATCCCCGCCGTGTCCAAGATCGACTTGCAGGGCTCGCGCGCGTTCCTGGCCAAGCTGGGCATTGGGCGCGACAAGGCTGGACTGAGGTCGTTGACACGCGCCCTTGAGGGCGGAGCCGGGTAGGTCTTCTCTCTTTCTTGCCAGTCTATCCTCTGTGCTCCTCTGTCATCTACTCCTTTGCGTGGCATGAGAAAGTAAACACTGGCGAGAAACCAGGTTGCAGGTGGATTTCGTGGCCATCCACCGATCTTGGCTTCTTGGTTGAGGCCCGCTATTCTGCGCTCACCGCCATGCCGTGCTTTTTTCTTCAGCCCCAAGACAACATCGCATGTACATGGGGCGTCCATCGCTGACGCAGCTCGTCTGTCCCGCAGCATCGGCAGGGTAACCGAGGGTCTGCTGCTCACCGTCGCCGACGCGGTGGACGTGGTGGAGCCGATTGCCAAGTTCACAGACGCCCTTGCTGGCAAGCATGGTGTCGGCAGGGTCTACAACGTCGGTCTCGAGGAGTGGAGCGTTTCTTCGGGCCAAGCTGCTGCTGGGGAAGAAGTTGATCAAGACCAAAACGATGTGCGCTACGACCTATTCTGGAACCAGTGGTGCTTGGGCCATCTCAAAGACGACCAGCTGGTGCGGTACCTGCAGCGGTGCACGGCCCGTATGACTGACGACAAGAGCCTCATCGTCGTCAAGGAGAATATGTCGACGAGTGGCAGGGACATATACGACGAGGTGGACAGCAGTGTGACGCGGTGAGTGGCTCAGATGCGCCCGGAACGCAGGTCGAAACACGACTGACAGCTCCGACGCAGACAAGACGAGAAGTTCCGCCAAATCTTTGAGCAGGCAGGCCTCAAGATTGTCAGAACTGAGCTCCAGAAAGCTATGCCAAAGGAGCTCTTCCCCGTGCGCATGTACGCTGTGCGTCCGCAGTGAGGCAGAGGGCCTGCACTGCAAGCTGAGCTCGCCTTGCGTCGCCTCGATAAGACAGCTGGCAAGCAAGCACACAGACGTCAGCCGCGAGGTACCGGCTGAGCGGTGAAGCCGGACCGACCAGCAGAAACGCCGACCAAGACGGGGATGCATCCGTCACGCATTATGGAAAGTATCAACAAGTGGGCAGTATCCGTACATATCCTCGAACCCGGTACCATGCGGTGCCGCCCCGCGCCGGATGCACGTCCCGAGCGTTCCTAGTGCCGCGCATGGAGACGGCGGGACCCGCCTCAATTGTTCTCTTTGGTCTTGGTGTCTCGCGTTTCAGTGTCCCCAGCGCGCATGCTATACCTGCATTCGAGGCCCGCTCGCCGACCAGGCTGGACGCCTCTTGGGCGGGAAGCGGTGAGGCGGCGGTGAAGACCGCATGAACCGTTGCTTGTCGTTGGCTCCAGACGGATGGACCCTGGCCGGGGCTGGTGAGCTGGAACGGGGTGGTTGGTCTGGAGTGGGTGTTTCTGCCCCTGCGTAGTGGTCCGGGTGCCCGGGCGGCTGGAAGGTTTACCGGCAGACGTGCTTTTGCATGATGATGGGGATAGCCTATGCATACTGGTACAGGACGCGACGTGTACAAGGAGGGACTTGCCGACCAGAAGCCCACATTGTGACGTCGTGGGAAGCGGATCCGTCACCGACGGTGAGTGGCGTGGTGTGCCTCGCACTACCTCTTGAGGCTGGGGCGTTCCCAAGTCAGCAAACCCTGCAGCTGCAACGTGGGTACTCCGTATTCCGTAGTCGGGAATCAATGGCGGCATGGTAGCATCCGAGCCGGGCCGTTCGTGGAGGAGCGTCCGGGCCGAGACAGAGGCCCTTGCTAAATGACACGCTTACGCGGTGCTCCGAACTTGTACTTGCAGCCCGGCCCAGTGCTCGGTTCCTGGTACGGATACTGCTCTTGATTAACGCATGACTTGGGCGCTACTCGTAAGAGTCCAACGTCGTCGTTCTATGACAGACACCATCTGTTACAGCTCTGGGTATGTGCCTCTTCCACGTCCATGTCCATATGTGGAGGACATCCTAGCCTACATCCTAAACTTGAACAAGGCCAGCCCCGTCGTACCCACGTCCACCTTGAACACGGCACCGCCAAGCTCCCGACTCCCTGCATCTGCGTCGTCTGCGTCGTCCGCTGCCGACGTGACCACCAGCTCCGTCCCCACAAACTGCACGCACGTAATGTTCCTCGTCGGCAGCCTCACCTGTCCAATCACTTGACCCTGGGGGTTGATCTTGAGCACCTGGCTCTCGCCGTAGACAGCGGTCCACAAGTTGCCATCAGTATCGATGCGGAAGCCGTCGGGCTCGCCTTGAGCGGGGTGCTGATAGAAGAGGCGCTTGTTGGACAGGGCTCCCGAAGAGACGTCGTAGTCCCAGGCGAAAATCTGGCGTTCTTTGGAGTGCGTAAAGTACATGGTCCCGTGGTCCGGAGACCAGCCAATCGAGTTGGGGATGGTGAGGCCCGTGAGAATCTCTTCGCGGTTGGTGTTGGTGAAACAGAAGAGTGAGCCTATGTTGCATCGTGAGTGAGTGACTTGGTCCATTCAACGCCTCTGCGCGTCTGAGACAAGCCACCGCTACGGTGGGAGAAACCACGACTTACCTTCGGGCTGAAACTCGCCTAAGCGAAAGTCCGTCATGCTGCCGAGCCAGAACCTCCCGTGCGGATCAGCCGCGCCGTCGTTGCTTCGAATGCGCTCGTTTGGCGGCTCGCTGAACCGCTGTTGCACCTCATACTCGCCAGTCTTACGATCCAGAAGGGCAACGCCCTGCTTGACGCCCAGCAGGATCCGCTCTCTGGGATCCACCCCTTCAATGTCTGCGGTGACGGTCGGACAGACGTCCAGCTGAATGGTCTGCAATGAGGAAGCTCCTTCGGTGAGGGACGCGGTATGTAGCTGCTTCTTCTTGATATCGACGAAGCGGATGGAGTTGGTTTCCTTTTCGTAGAAGGGGCCCTCGCCGAGCGCGCAGCGCAGCGCCAGCCAGGGCTTTTCCACGGTCCATTGCTCAATCTCGGGCATATTCGTTTCTCCTGCGTGCGACTCCCGCAAGTCTCAGTTGTCTGCAGTGACAGGTCGAGATTCGCAGAGTCGCCAACCGGGCTTGGGGGGTCGTCGTGGTGGGGTCGATGCCGACGGCTGACGTCAACGGCAGAAAGGCGCCATGTTGCAACGTGGGGGCTTTTCGCTACGTTCAAACGCGTGCGGCGTATACCACTGCACAACGTCTTCAATAAGGAAACGCTTAACACGTAGCACTGCCTCAAGAAGCCCAAGGCAGTAAAGCGCGCTGGACATTAGAAAGCGAGATCGGAGATGCTAATGACGCTTCGACCAAGCCAGCTCACGGGCAGCGCCATCTCGAAAGAGAAAGATCGAGTGCAAGAGGCTGGCTTCTGAGCACAGTTCGTGTGTCATCGGTCTGAGGTGGCAATGGACCGGCGCAGTTTATCAGACTTGAGTGCGCCCTGCCGTCAGACAGGCTTTTGCATCGTGGCTGGTCAAGGGTCCGAGGGCTCTGCTTTGGCAAGGATACTCTCGCTCACCCGTAACGCGCCCAACTCGCTCGAAAGGCACAAGGCTGAGACGTCGCTGGCCCAACCAGCTGGGACTGGAACCCGGCGTTAGACAATATGAAGCTTTGTAAGGCGTCTCCCTTAGATTCGACATGCGCTTCCTTATTTTCCGGGCCGTCTATAGAGGAGCCGCGAGTATGATCATGGCCATATTGCTGGACGGCCGTTCACGTGTCGGTGAAAAGATGCGGAGCAGCCATGCAATGTCGCCCCAAACCAGGAGGTATCCAACCCATTAATATCGCCGCTTGCGACGACTTGGACCCTGGCGCCTCTTGTCCAGGAAGTGCCCGGCCTGTTTCGTCCCCACATCGCCGTCTCCCACACAGCTCCAGCCATGATAACGAGCCATTGCAGTCCGCCGGCGATCGAAAGGACTGGTCAGAATACCAATGGAGTTCGTTCGGGCTGATGTTGGGCATCAAGCAAAAAGGACACTGGTGTCATTGGCTAATGGGAATGGCCACGTTGGCGCTGGTTTAGTAGATCGTCCCTTGTATTGGGCCTGCAGCTAACGTTGCATACACCTCTGCACGGTTGATTTGTAAATCACCTTGGCATCTTGGGTACTACTCTCAGGCATGTTGGCAAGTGATATTCAGTCCTTGGTTCTTACGGTGTGCGGTCCGTATCACATCCGTCTGGGCAGGAGTGCCACTTGCTTATACGCCAAAGAGCACATCGACGTCAGGCCTATGCTCATAGCGTTTAGCTACTGCAGTCTGGAGTCTGAGTCCTTGACATATCAGAGTAACATTGGGCGTGGCCCGCATGAACCCGATGGTGGCTAGCCCCGGTTCTGGCGACTGGCATAGCTACAGCTCTATGTAACGCATGCCATAACACGGCGACACGACACACTTCGGCGAGCTCGACACATCTTCGGCTTCATCACTCCCCGTAATAAGAGCTGTCTCCGGCTCCTGGTCTCTTCTGTTCCCGTCATTTCAGGAATCAATTCGTTGTTCCGTCATTGACCCCACAGGACCTCTTGATTAGGCGGGCCGGAGGGCGCAAAAGCCAGCCGACAAGGGGTGGGACATGTCGAGTGGTTCGCAGCTGCGGCACGTTGAAATATGTAAAGCACTCGTAGCACGCACAATCCTGCATCGTCGATGGAGTACGAGCAGTGCGGAGATGGCGTAGATCGCTCGAAGACGCGGGATAGCCGCCGGTGAAGAACTACCTCGTGAGCTGAGAAGAAGGTACTGCTTAGTGAAGGCCGCGAAGCCAAAAAATAGCAACATTCATCAGCTCTGGCTGCAGCATTTCAGCACGCTAAACTTCTTGTTGGTAATCTCGCAGTCCAATCTCAAACCAATCTGCAGCTGCGTCACGTCACATCTTGCTTATGCACCATGCACCTGCAGGCTGTCGATCGGGCAAGACGCGAGGACCCGCGACGCCATGAGTCCATCTATTACTCGTACGGCATGGCAATGAGTCGACAACAAACGACGTCTGTCAAGGTGGCTTTCCAGGCCGTCAACAGCAACCGCCATCCCCGCATGGATTCATCAGGCGCCACGCCGCCTCTTGATTAGCCGGGCCCAGTGTCCTGGATTCAATGTTTTTAGGGCCGGGGTTTAATGAATCGCTGTCTCAACTCATGAGGGGCCGTCTGCTCTGCAGCAGGTATGGGCATCATTTTCGCCATGCGACACCTGCAAGAAATTGGAGGCAAACTGGACCGGAATGAAATGCTTCCCAGTCGAAAGAACGGGGGCATCGACCCTTGTCCCGTTGGACAATCCCTGCCAAGCGCCGATGTCATTTCGCATCTCATTTCCTCGTTTCTTGGTTGACCGGTGACGTGCACATGGAGTCCCAATCACCGTTCCAGAGACGGTAACATGATTTCCATGCCCAGGCAGGCATCGTGTGGGTCGGACAATCTTGAGGACATGCTGGAGGCAAAGGTGCTCCGCTGCAGCTATTATTGAACCCGCCAATGGGCGCGGCTGCGATCCAGAGATTTGTCAAATCGAGGATGTGTTATGTTCTAACGTGCGTTGGATGCCTCGTGCAATCGCTCCTTGGCCCCCCGTCGGCAGTTGTTAGTGAAGAGGTTGGTCCGCGTATTGCCAACATCTCTCATCAACACCGTGCCGAGACGCACCCGCTTTTGGTCCACGCACAACCTACTCTTGCCTGACAGAAATGGACATGTCTCGTCGCGGCTCGTCTGACGCAAGCATTGAGAGATGCCACGGCTCTGACCACGGCGCCGGATCCTTTAGCGGCACGAAGCACTGGTCGCATATTGGGCCATCCGAGACAAGGACCCTGTACCGTCTCGGGCCTGTCCTTGCAGCCACAAGTTGCCAGGGACAGGGGTACAACAGCCGGCCATGCATTCTGTGAACCCAACCTTCAGACGCGCTCTCCTTCGAAAGGTCCCAGGTCTGACAAATGCGGAGTAGGGCGAACGTGAAGTGCTTCGCATAATGTAAATTAGGGGCCCTACCTAATGTGTGCTCGTACGACTAATAAGGTAGGTGCTCCAGGCGGAGAACATCGCGGATGCTCGATTTGGCCCCGGCACGGATTATTGCCAGGCGAAACACGTAGCAAGCGGTGCTCGACGGCCAGATCGAATCACCTCCGACCGCCCGTTTTGCTGCGCAGTACTCGTAAGCTGCGCTTCAGGAGCTGGTCCAGAGGTTGATGTAACGAGCCAAACGGTGGAGAAGGCGCAAGACAAACTGTGCCCTGAGAAATGACGAGCGTATTCACGTCGACTACTTGCCGTTGTTGGTGGTCGTGTGATGCATTGATGGAGCGCCGCTTGGACGGGTGCTGTGATCAGCGTATCCTGTGCTCGGCGGAGCACTGGCGCGGGAGCTGAGTGAGTGTCGTTGTGGCCGTTCCGGGCGAGACACGGTATCAACACCACCTCGTATGTAGTAATATCGTCTACCGTGTACTCGTAGTTGCAGGGCAGTAGGGCAGCAGTGCCATGCGGAGTTGGACTACGAGTACATCAGAGCTCCTCCTGCCTCGACACTCCGCAAATGTCTGCTATACACACGCTCGCTCCTACTTTATTCATGGGTTTATGACGCTCGTATGACTGCACCGGCCACCTGGGCGACACCGCTCACCGAGTTGTTGCTGCAAAGTGGCAAGAACGGCCCATTGTGCTGGGGATGGAATCCCGTCACATGGATCCCAGCAACCTGGCAGGGCAGGCTGTGCAGGGCAGGTACAAGGGCGAGGGGCCACGGGTGGGGAGGAGCCACCCTCCCCACGTCGAGCGAAGCAAGACATCGTCCAGGCTGGATGATTGATGGTGGATACTAACGTAGAGGGATGCATCGAGCTGCTCCCTGCTGTGCTGTTCCTCCCATGCTTCAGTTTCCGGACCCCGACCGCGCTCCACAGGCCGCGCCCGGTCCATGGTCCGTCCGTCCCATGTGGGCGATGTCAGGGGACAGCATTGTCCTCGTACATGTCATGCCATGGCCTTCGCTGTTCCCACGGCCCCGGTCGATTGCCTCATTTGACGGGTACAGGTGTCCAGCGACGCGATGTGGATGGAGGAGCATGCGCGACAGCTCGGAAGATTGGCCCCTAGGCCAAGACCAGCTTCTCTGCTCTGCCTCACCCTTTGGTTGGACTGAGTCGAGGATCCCGACGGCGCCGTCCCTCCTAACCCGAGCTGCTCGTCATCGTGCTCATCTCCGCCGTCATACAGAACGAGCCAGTCGCCGGCCTGGCTCAACTTCACGCCTCAGTACGAGCCTCCGAGGAAGCACCATGGCCTTCAGTAAGGCGTTCGCAAGCTCAACCGCTCCAGCTCGCCCGGCTTCACCAGTGGGTGTCAGATGGGTCCTGGAAGTGACAAGGATGTACCCCCGTCGGGGCGCACGCAATGGGACGACGATCGCGGCTCTACTTCAACGCGCTTCCCCGTCCCTCTTCTCTCGTCGCCGAGAGGCACTCTACAAGCACCCAGCGCCTGAAACCATTGCTTTTTTTGGTCTTCAACCCTGGGCCTCCTGAGCATGTGGTCAACACTTTTGGGCGTCCAGGCTAGCCCGTCCTGGTGAAGCTACCTGCAGAGACTTGTTTGGACTTCGACCCACTCAGGCATCCAGAGCCGACCCTTTCATGGCTCCCGCTGCCACTTGCGCATCTCGAACGTGTGCGCTGGATCGGACCATGTCCGCTTCTAATCCGCTGTAGGTAATGTGCTCTGCGTGCCATACCCTGGGTTGCGGAAGGGATGGGATGTGATGTCATGGGGCTGCTGAATCCCATCTTCGAGGATCCATTCGTCACTAGGTGTTCGCTGACCGCCATCACCAGCAGAGGTCACTATGCGGCATCATCTTCCTTCACGTTGGCAGTGCCAAGAGCAAGGGTGAGAAGCTGCGGTCCCGGATAGACCTCGCCCGGCGCAGAGTAGCAGCCTTCCTTGTTCTGCTGTCTATCCTGTTGGTCAAATCGAGCCTCAGTCTGAAAACCGATACAGAGGACCGCTGCGTAACTGCACAGAAGGCGAGGTTGAACTTCCTATAAGCGCGCTTGAACTGGGGCGTGTCAGCTCCTGCCAGAAGCGGCCTGTCGCATAAGGAGTTTTGAGAAGACGCCTTAACACAAAGGATATGAGTACTTTACCCGTACGCAACGCTCCAGAGAGGATCCATTCCACGGGTGGATCGAACTGGGTCGGCTCAGCCTTTCCTTTTTTGCCCATCGAACGCCCCAGGAAGCTTCCGTCGACGCAGTTTGCGAGTTTGTAGCTGCCCACATCACGTCTCGAGCGGTTGTTCAGCGAGAGGGTCAAAAAGGAAAATTGCAACCGCCACTAAAAGCCTGGCTTGGGCCACCAGACTGGTCACCACCAACCATCTGAGCCCTGTTGCTGCCGGGGGGTCCTAGCACCGCGGAGTGTCTGGCAAAGATGACACCCCTGTTCATCTAGCTGCCGTACGGACTAGTCGTAAAGAGTATTGAGCGAAGGTTGGCGACCCATCCACGCAACCCCGGTCTGTGCTGTTCCTCCCTCATGAGCCCAACACCTCGACGGCTCTCTTCATCCCTTCCCTTTACCTCTGAATCTGCTCCCTTTGCTTCCGCCGCTCCCCATCTTGCTCGTCAGTCGTAAGGCGCCTTCTGGTTGAGCGTCGCAGCAAAGGACCATCGTGTCAAACAAATCGACCTAAGTCCTAAAGCAGTCACCAGCTGGCTGGCTGGCTTATCGGGTCTCGACAGCTCTTCCAATTCCTATCATTGGCATTTGATGGTCCTCTCATCTGATTCCCAGCGATCTAGTTGCATTAGCCGGCACCCCACCGCCCAGGTACTCCATCCTCCATGCCCTATCCTCAATATATTCAGTCCTCTTTCTCTGTTCCATCTATCCCTCTCCCAATTTATCAGCGTCATTGCTTCAAAGGTTGCATCGCACACGCCTAACAATACTTTGTAAGACCGTATCGAGTCCACTGCCGAGTTGAACCCGTGCGTTGCAGCACACGTCGGGCTTTGGTGGGAAGCCCATCACTCAGGCTCTCTGGCGTCGCCACTGTCAAGCTCTATACCCTGGACGCTTGATATCGAGCGGGAGACGCCTTGAGATTGGTCTCGCTTGGCTATTTCGGACACAACAGCGACCAGCCTGCCTCGATACACCAAGAACGGTTCACTACAATCAAATCGCCACCTATCGAACCGCTTGGCGGCGCTTTTGTCTAAGCCCAGCTTGGAGGGTTTGCGCAAGGTCACTACGAAGGACGTCACAGGGGATCAATTACTACCACGAGTTGATCAATTAACAGACTCATCTACCGAGAACGACCCATCGCTACCCTCGGCTGCTCCCGAGCAGGCATGGCAAACCATTGAACAACTGGATCAGCTCGCCTCTGTCCTGGTCCAAACCAGTCACAGACTTAGGCATTTGTCGCAAAATTGCTCGAGTGCAGACTGTTCACGTCTTGCCAAACATACATTCCTTTGAAAGGCACGAACCAGTGCTACAGGATTAGTGGTTGGGTAGGCCCTCATCGCTCAAGCCTTCACGAGAGCTTTGCTTTACCTCACTGCTCATACAAGATCGCTGGGACTGTGTGGGTATACATTCCCAGCCGGTCTCGAGCTCGCATTCATTCAAGCTGGCGCATTCGTCGGCAAGCCTGTGGTCTCAGGCAGCCCCTGCCCAGGACAGCCCCGGCTCTGCAATTTCCGACTTCACGGCTGCTACAACACCAAGCTCGCCTCGGACGCCATCTACACCCACGGTGAACTCCAACACTCTCCCTGCAAAGTCTTCCTTAAAATTATCGGCTGCAGCAGAATTCTCGAAGAGCTGTGGGAACGTTCAATGTGCTGGTCGGGACGAAGAACACGTAGGAGACCAGGTTTCGATGTCACAGAGGGGGGCTGTGCCTCACCCTGCTCCTCGCCGGTCTTCAAGATCCCCATCGAGACACGACGCGGGGTCTCCTCGCCAACATGCACCAATTTCTGGTAGTGATGAGAGTCGACGCTCAGCGTCGACCTATGTGGCTTACGCGGAGGACGGAGGTCGATCCCAACACCTGCCTCCCAGAGCGTTGGGTGTTCACAACATGCTGAACTCACCGGAGCCGCAGCTCTTGGTTTCCGAAGGGGCGTTTCGTCCTTTATCACGACCCAGGGAAGGCGAGGAACCCTCCACAGCATCCTCGACGCGAACATACAGTGGTCCAAGATCATACTTCCCCCATCAGATGGGACCGAGCTCGCACCTTTGGACCCCCATTGGTAGCTTGATGTCGCTTGAAAGACCACCTTCACCTGAACGCAATTATCCAGCCTCCGTGTACCAGTGCCCAGGGATGAATGACCCTCGAAAGACCGACAGTCCAAGACTGCCTCTTTCCTCTGACTTGAGCCATAGTGACCAGACCCGTGAACTGGAATCAAGGGCGCAGTCAAGTTTACATCCTTCGTCTCCCGCCAAGCGTCCTTACGAGAAAGGGTTGTCAGAGGAGCTCAGGCCCGTCCACAAAATGCACCATGCCTTAGGGATGCCATTCACAGCACAAAATGCAGGAGGGACGCCACCAGAGGGTTTTACTCAGCCGACGTCGCGTGCTGCGGACGCCTCCCACATGCCGCCTGCAGCAATAGTTACGAGAGAACTGCACGGGCGACCACAATCGTTGCAGACACTACCATCTCCGTTTCATCATCGAGCGGCGATCAGCCGACCAACGTCGGCGATGGAGGGGTCGGGAGACGGGCCATCTTCGTGGTCAGAAGTCATGCGTGGGGCAATGGGAAGTGCAGAGGGCCAGCAGGCATTCATGACTCTGCCGGGGAGTGATGCACCGATTCCCGTCCAAGTTGACTATTCACAAGCCTCAAAAAAGGCAGATGAAAAACGGCAGCGCAACGCCAAGGCATCAACAAGACACCGCAGAAAAAAGAAGACGTTGCAGGAGGAGAACCTGAGGCAGCTACAAGATCTCAAAGATGAGCGGGAGCAGCTGGCGCACGATGTGGAGGATCTCAAGCGACAACGAGACTTTTACCGGGACGAACGCAACCGACTGAGAGACATTGTCGCGCGCACCCCCGGTATCCACCAGCATGCAGCAGGGCCGCCCACGCCTTTGCCTTTAAGTCGCCCAGAGTCGCATGAGGAGATGAGTCCAGGGGCGCATTCCCACTTGCCGACACCCAACCCGGGCTACGCAAGCGAACCATCGTCGGTGGAACGACCGGCGCAGCGACGAAGAACAGAAGAGCGGCCCGGGTACTCAACGCCCCTTTTTGGCACGCCAACGAGTGGACCGCCGCCCGTGTTAGCACCCGGTCAAGGTGGCCAAGCTTACGGAGTTCCGCCTCGCCCAATGTCTGCGACCTCGTCCACCAGTGGCGAGAGGCTGCCACCCTTAACGGCGATAGAGGGAGTGCCATCTGTCCAGAGCCACGGGCATGGGCACCCGCAGGTACGACATGCTCATGCTCATGAACAAGACCCCAGAACCGGCCAATGGCGGCCTGCCCAGCCGCGACATTTCGAGACTGGGTGGGCGACCGCACCAAGGAAGCCACACCACGAAGGCCACGCTCCCCACTGGCAATGATTATGCGGACGTCTTCAGGTTGTGCACGCGTACGCCCTCTGCCGTTATCCGTGCGACTCGATTTTCAAAAGGCGCTTAGTATCGAAATGTGTTTTTCTTTTTGAAATTGTGGTTCGGAATACTGGAGTACACATCACCGTCGGGCAACTGACACCTTGACCTATATATTATTGCATCGTATTCTCAGCTTAGCGGACTTCCTTTCACCACTCATCCCTCGGCCTCTTCAGAAGACGACGGAGCACAGCCACCCATTATGTGCATTATTGCAGCTCCCAAGATGGTTGCTCTTGCTGCCATGATTTAAAGCCAAGTGGGACTCTTCAGGGAGCCCGCTCTAGTACTCATTGCTGATTGATGTTGCATTGCGCGGCAGGTCGGGTTTGATTATATTTCGCTCGTTTACCTTTGTCTTGTTATTTTAATTGAACAATACCCAGCCAAGCAGAATCGAGAATGTATTACAGCAGGAAGAGATACCCAGGCAGTCGTGGCAGAACAAAAATGTATTTACAGCGGCCTGCATTGAAGGCGTCAGATGAAGGTTTCAGGAGCGTTGTTGACTTCTGCAGTCGCTCAATTGAAGTACGCCGCCCAATGAGGCACTAAGTTACAGCTTGATTGCCCAATGGAGTGTACATGGAATATGAGAATGAGAGAAACGAGGGTCGATTCCAGGCTTTGTCATCTGGGCGTTGGGCGTCATTCAAGACTTGAGTGACATTCGGGTATTGCGCAACTGTATACACTGCTTGCTCAACAGAAAGCCCTGGAACCTCGGGCCATGTGGGGGCATTTCCAAGAGCATGGCTGCTTGATGCAGCTGATGAGCCGAGGGATGACTCTGCATGCCGAGTCCACAAAGACAAAGACCCCGGACCCGAGGGAGTGGTTCAGAAATCAGGATGCTTGCGGCGCGTGGCGACCCGATGGTGCGGGACTCGAGTGAGACGGGATCCACTCTTCCGACGTCCAACCAACATCGCCTCGCTTCTGCCCCGGCCCTTGCAACGATTACTTTGGACCAACACTCGATTGGGAGGTTAGGGATACTTTTTAGCACATACTCCGTACCGCAAGCACGAACAGCAGGTGAAAGGCGACGTTGGTGGGGAGCTGCGTCGGTGAATCCAGGAGCTGCTGCCGGCGAGGGTGGCCAAGCGTTTTCTCTGGACAGCTGCAACCGCTCGAGCGCGTGTCAATGCTGCAGAGCGCTACCATTGCTGCAAAGCGCCACTCTTTGCTTCAACCTTTGGCTGGGTCTGTGAACAGTATATACAACTGACGTCCACGAGGCGGGAGCGGTGGTACTGTGCGGCCGCAAAGGTCGAGGAACATGCCAGCGACAGCCTTTCGCGTGCGCCCATGGGTGGCCAGATTCGGCGTCTCCTATGGGTCAAGACGAGGGTTTTGCTGTTCCTGGAGCCTCAAATCAGCCGCAGCACACGACTTGGAGGTCGAGCTCACGGCGCCGAATGGCAAGCGATGGATGCAGCCGTTGGGACTTTTTGTCGGCAACGAGTTTGTGCACAGCCAGCAGGGAAACAAGATTACGACGGTCAACCCATTGTGAGCTTGACTTCTCTCAGCCTCCGTGTCAGATCGTGATGAGGAGCGACTTGCTGACAGGGCCTTTAGCACGGAGCAAGACACCTGTTCCGTCTCCGCGGCTAGTACCGATGACGTGGATCGAGCCGTTGCGGCAGCGCGCTCTGCCCTGAAGCATCCGTCTTGGAAAGATCTATCAGGTATGGAGCGCGGCCACCTGATGAACCGGCTGGCGGACCTGGTGGACCAACATTGTGACACGCTGGCGACCATTGAGACGCTGGATAACGGCAAGCCGCTGTCCGTCTCGCGAGGCTACGATGTGCCGCACATGTCCGAGGTGCTACGCTACAACGCGGGCTATGCCGACAAAATCCACGGCAGTGTCATCGACATTGGCACGCGCAAAATGGCTTATACGCTCAAGCAACCCATTGGGGTCTGCGGCCAGATCATCCCATGGAATTACCCTCTCGCCATGGCGGCGTGGAAGCTCGGCCCCGCACTCGCCTGCGGCAACACCATCGTGCTCAAGCTCGCCGAGCAGACGCCGCTGTCGATGCTCTACGTCGCGCGGCTGATTCGCGAGGCTGGTTTCCCACCGGGCGTCATCAACATCATCAACGGGCGCGGAGGCGAGGCCGGCGCTGCGCTGGCGCTGCACCGCGATGTCGACAAGATTGCGTTCACGGGCAGCACGGCGACGGGCAAGGAGGTGATGCGCATGGCGGCCGGGACGATGAAGGCTGTGACGCTCGAGACGGGGGGCAAGTCGCCCCTCATTGTGTTTGAGGACGCAGACCTAGAGCAGGCGGTACGATGGGCTCATGAGGGTATTATGGCGAACCAAGGGCAAGTGTGCACGGCGACATCGAGGCTTTTGGTGCAAGAGGGGATCTACGATGCCTTCATTGAGCGGTTCGCGGCGTATACGGCGGAGACTTCTGTCGTCGGCGATCCGTTTGACGACAAGACGTACCAGGGCCCGCAAGTCAGCGCCGCCCAGCGCGACCGCATCCTCTCGTACGTATCATCAGCGCGCTCATCCGGTGCCACCATCTTGCAACCCGTGGCAACACTTCCCGAGAGAGGCTTCTTCACACCGCCGACCATCTTCGCCGACACGCCCATAACGTCGGCTGCCTTCCGCGACGAGATCTTCGGTCCCTGCGCGGCGGTCGCGCGGTTCCGCAACGAGGAAGAGGCACTGACGGTGGCCAACGGCACGCGGTACGGCCTCGCGAGCGCCGTATTCACGCGGGACCTGGCGCGGGCGCACCGCGTGGCTCGGGAGCTTGAGGCGGGCATGGTGTGGGTGAACAGCAGCAACGACAGCGACGTGCGGGTGCCTTTTGGGGGCATCAAGGAGAGCGGGCTGGGCAGGGAGCTGGGAGAGGAGGGACTGAGGGGTTACTATAGCGTCAAGGCGGTGCATGTCAACTTGACGGGCGAGTAGGAGCGTGTATACTACGTCCTTTGTGAAGAATAGTCGTGATGGACTGGCCCAGTGGATATAGTTAGGCTGGACGGGTCGGTCTATCGAACAACTTTTTTGGGAACAACCCGCGAGGAGCACTTCAACGACATGGGCATCAATTCCCGGAGCTCAAAGTCCAAGCTCGCATTTAGGATTGGCTCTGGGTGAAAGTACGGCGATATGCTGCGCATGGCCGTTTGCAGCACGTCGTTGAAGATTGAGCTGAAGTGAGGTTGCAAGAGTGGAGCCGGCTGCAGCCACCCCCCCTATCAACCCCCTCAGCTCCAAAAACGGAGCTCACTTGGCCCCGGTCCGTTCCCACACACCTCAACATCTGGCCTCGCCTCTCGTCTCTTGACAGCATCACCAGCCAGCTCATGACCAAGCGACAAAGGGGTTTCAACCACTAGCCCTCGCGCCAGCCTGCGTCTGATCCTGCTTCTCTCCATCTTTGCGCGCCAACCGCGCCCGCAGCGCCCAACATGGCTCCGCCATTCCCCAGCGCGAGCATCGAGCTCGACTACCCGCTCTACGCCCTCGACTTCGACCCCGAGGATGCGACCCGCCTCTTTGTTGGCGGCGGGGGAGGCGCCGGCCGTTCGGGCGTCGGAAACAAGATTGTGTGTCTTCCAGTGGTCCCTTGACTTGCCAAGATGTGAAGTCTAACCCGCCCGGCGCAGACGGTCCTCGAGACGGCCTCCAAGGAGGAGTTGCGCGTGGCCGGCGACATCGAGCTCTCGCGCGACGAGGACAGCGTCATGTCCCTCGCTGTCGGATCCCGCCGCGGTAAGACGACGCTGCTCTACGCCGGCGTCAACTCGAGCCCCGCCGACATTGCAAAGGGCACCAACCACCACCTGCGCACCTTCGCCGTCGACATGTCCAAGGCGCGCGCCTCGGCCGGCGTCAAGGGCCCCGAGACCAAGATTGCCGAGCAGTCGCGCGCCGCCCTCTTCACCAACCCGCACCCCGAAACCTACCAGCGCCTGCTCCGCGTATCGGGCGACGTCGGCGCCGCTGCCACGGGTATGGGCAACGACCCCCAGATTGCCGTCTTCCAGGCCGCCGCCCCGCGGCCCCAGTTGAGGGGCGTCATGGAACTGCCCCGCGAGGCCGAGGACCTCGACATCATTCAGACAGGCGATGATGAGTATCAACTGGCGTTTTGCTACAAGTACGAGCTGTACCTGTTCCGCATTAGCCCCGAGAACAACGGCGAGCCCGAGCTCGTCTTCACCATGCCCGACGACCACGGCGAGCGGCCCCAGTTCCGCTCCATCCGCTACCTGTCTCCAGAATTCATCCTCGCCGTCTCCAACCTGCCCAAGCGAAGGGGTGTCCTCATCCAGGGCTTCAGGCTGCCGTCTGCCGGCCACGAAAAGGCCAGGATCGCCGTCACGACGCGCATGCCCGGCAAGATTTCCGCCACCGCACTGGCCGTCGCGAACCTGTCGCCCCCGTCGACACCCTGGGCGCCCGCCGGGGCCACGCAATTTCTCATAGCCATCGCCGGCTCTGACGCGTCCATCTCGCTCTACACCCTCGAGCACTTGCCCTCGACGGTGTTGAATCTCCTCGTCGACCTCAACCCCATGTACACCATCCGAAACGCGCATGGAGAAGACAACATCACCGGCCTTGCCTTTTCCCGATTCGTCACACCCAAGACGCACATCCGCCAGCAGTTCGTCAAGCTCGCCAGCACAACACTTCAGAAGGCTGTCGCCGTGCGCAGCATCCCCCTCAAAAAGTACGTCGACAAGGCAGCCCGCAGCAACAGGGGCCCACCCCGTCCGGCGCGATATGTCACGGCCATGCGTTCCCGCGCACCCTCATCTCGGCCCCTCGTCATCGTGCTGACAATCATGGTGCTCATCATGGCCATTGTCGGACAGAGCGTCATGGAAATGTATGGCAAGAGTGAGCCCAAGATCTTTGCCTCAAGATTCCTTCCCTCGTGGCACGGCACTTTGCGCTCTCCCGACTTCCAACCACCCGTCTTCTTCGAGAACCACATCATCACCAAGCTTGCCGGTGGCAAAACCCCCGAGGCAGGCCAGACCATGGTCGTCTTCGAGTCGGCTGCCGGGCCGGTGGCCCCGACCCTCACCGCTGACGTGCACGACTCGGGCGTTCACGGCCCGGCCAAGACGTGGGAGCAGCTTGGCACGGAGCAGCAGCACCTCTGGCGCGCGCGGCTGCGCGAGGCTGGCGCCTGGACTCAGGACATGGGCGAGAACGTCTTCAAGGGGGTTCTCTTTGGGCAGATTGCTGGCGCCATTGGCCACGCCATGGCCTAGCAGTGCGATCGTCAGGAGGAATAAGTTGAGACTGGCGGGAACTTCATTCCGTTACATAATGAGACACTCGGATACGGCACATTGACACGCATATACGCAAGGCTTTGGAAGGGGATTTTGTAGATCGGAGAGGTGCACAGCATGGCTCGTTGATCGCTAGAGGGTCTTGTCCTGAACTGTACACTAACGTTAGGCCGAAGAACTTACATGTACAAATGCTTTTTTTTTATTAAAAAAAGACCGAGCCAAGGCTTACCCTGAAAGGTTTCGTCAGGGCTAGTTCATGAGGGGATGATCCATACAACATCTCCGTGTCGGCAGCACTCCCAGCACTTTTTACCCCCAACGAATGCGGCATGTGCCGGGCACGTAGCGCGCTACATCCATGGCCAGCGTCATCTTCACCTCGGGACAGTAGTTGTAGATGTGCTGCCTCATCTCCGGCAGGCCCCATATAGCTCCGTGAAGCGATGTACCGCCGACCCCCGTGTGGTACCCCATGGGCTCGTAGAAGCCGTCTCGCCAGTCGTCAATGCCCTTGACGTACGCGCCGTCGTTGTATATGGTGCCGTTGCGCAAGACCAGGTCATCAACGTGCTCGGGCATGCCGCTGTGCATCTCGCCAGAGAAGGTCAGGGAGACGGAGCCATTGGCCGCTCTGTTTCCTGGGTAGTGACCGATGCGCTCAGTGAGCCAGACATCTTCGGGCTCGCTATCGTTGGCTCGCTCTTGACGCCGCAGAATGTCGACGATGCGACTCACGCGCCGCAGGGAAAGTCCGCCGTTGCCTCCCCAATGACCGTCGGGGTCCCACGGCGCGCCGACCCAGTCATAGCCCAGGAAGTCATCCACGTTCAGCCTGCTGTTCGCACAAAGCATCGAGTCCGTTTGGAAGACGAGGAGCCACTCGGCCGGGGCGACGGCTAATTCATATAGCCACGGCGCCGTGAGAAAGCGGCTGATCATCTCCTGGCCGGCGGTGCTCATGTTGGCCGGTATCCGGCTCAAAGAGAGCTTCCCGGCGCGGGTGTGAGTGCGGATCGCCGCCGAGGCGTTTATGGTGGCGAGAGAGGACGAGGAGCCAAGGAAGAGAACTCGCCAGTCGGGAGGCAGCACGGCTACGAAGTGTAGCGTGAGAGGGGCGAGGATTGGTAGCGGACGACTTTCGACTAGGAGAGCCAGTTTGGAGGCGTTGAAGCGGGGGGGCTGGGCGAAGCATTGGGACAGATGTGGAGGACGAGGAGGAGCTGCGATGAAGAGAGTCGCTGCGCTATGAGCCAAGTCAGATATCACTCGTCAAGGAAAGTCTGAGAGAGGGACTGGACCGACATTGCGCACATGAGGATAGCGAGGAGGCGGATGGGTCGATGGAGGTTGCAGCGCCAGGGGATCGCTACGAGCATCTTGCAGCTTCGGCCGTGGCATTTAATGCAGTTGAAAGAGCTTGAAGATGCAAACGTGGCTCGTGAAGCTAAAGAAGAAGCGGTCGACGGTTGTGCGTCTTGAGCAATAGGGGTCGTCTGCACTTGCCTGCACTTGCTCGTGAATCACCACCATCAGTCCTACTCTGGTTGAGCCTCTCTCCAAGCTCTTCCCAGCTCCTCAATGCCACGTCTTCATTCGTCATTTTACCTTCAGCTTGCAGAAATCATGGCCATCTTGAGCTCGACCCGCGCCTTGGTCGTCACCAAGGGCCGCCTACTGGTGCTCGCCTCCCTCGCCTTAACGTATGTCTGCATTGCATATCCATTCATGCTACATACTGACCAGAGCTTCGAGATGGTGGGTGGCGTACCTGGTCCCTCAGTACAGGCCCATCGTCCAAACCCAGGTCTCTTCCGGTATCCATGGGGCCCGACGAAAGATGCCCAATATCAGTTTCGCCTGGTGCCCGGCTGACGCACCACGACGGCAGCACAATACCTCCAAACTTGCCCTCCTTATTGAGCCGCGTCCGATCCCGCATCTCGTCCCTCTGATAGCGCACATGGCCGCCATAGTGCCTCCTGACTGGCGCTTCATGTTCGTCGGCTCGCAGTGGAGCGTGTACAGCGTGGGCCGGGCACCCGTCATTAGCCAGCTGCAAGCCGTTGGCAGGATGGACATCCTGAACCTTCCCAAGCCTTGGTCTATCGAGCGGCACGAGGACATTTCTCGACTCCTCACAAACCTGCGTTTCTACGATGAGTTTCTCCCCGGCGTGGAGTGGATTTTCAAGTTTGGACAAGACAGCATTCTGTGCGCGAACTCGCCAAAGGGTCTGGACGAGTGGCTCGACTGGAGCTGGGCAGGTGCTCCACGGTATGCGGAAATTCTTACAGGTCACCCAGGGTTGGACTGACTACAGATTCAGGGGCGGAGATGACGCCTTCTCGGGCACTTGTGGGCTCTCCTTGCGACGAGTGTCCGCCATCCGACAAGTCCTCAGCTTCCAGGAGCGACACAACAACTCGGAGCCCGAGGACGAATGGTTCGTCAAGCGTCTTTCCGTAATGCCAGGCGAGAAAGTCACAACCAAGCTACAGGGTGCACTCGCTATCGAGAACGTCATAATGGATAAGCCGATGGGATACCACGTCCCCGACGGCGGCAGCAACCTCAACCACGACGTGTGGAAGAACCCCGAGATGCGCAAGAAGATCTTCGAGTACTGCCCGGAGCTGAGTTTGATCATGGACATGAAGTTGGAGAGGGAGCGGTGCCCTGACGATGATAGGCAGGGAGGAAGAGGATCAGACAATGATGCGCCCAGGCTGACAGTTGAGATCGTGGGGAACCAGGGTGAGGATGAGGGCGATGGCTCGATTGTTCTCATGCCTCCTCAACCTCCACCTCCGCTTCCTTCTAGTCTTGAGCCGCGGGTAGAGACTATGCGTTGAGACGCTTAGGACTGGTTCATGTGCATCGTCAGTAGCGGTTTCGTCATGAGCCCCTGTCGTTTAGGTGTCTGCTCTAGGTCCGTTCCTTGAATTCCATACTGGACATTGTCCGTCGCCCGGATTTTCTTGGAAGCGTCGAAGATCTGCCACTTCACACAAGATGAGTGCTCGCGAGCTATTAGAGTAGTGGAGCTCTGGGTCCATGGCGTATACGATGCTTGGATACCAACCTCGATGAGCGAGCGAGGCATCTCATCCCCTTGTGAGCGCATCTGTCGAGGAGGCTATTCACCGAGGGCAACTTCACGAATGAACCATTTCTCAAAAGGGTTTCGTGTTCTTCGATAGTTATAGAAGGCCTGGCGTTCTAGCATCGAGTATCTCCTGGCTCTTCGAGGCTGGAGGAAGACGTCACTCGGTTGGCGAGAGCCTCACGCAACACAAACATACCGCTTGCATCCATCTCATCACCACACTGAGACGCATGTTGTCATCGCCAGCCTAGGCAACAATCCCCATTGGCCCACGGGAGGGAGGCTCAAGCATCCGTTTCTGTAAGCCCACCGCCCCGTCTCACACCCACGGCCGACGCTCGTCCCGCGGCTTCGTTCTTGCAGCCCCCAACCGGCGATTCCGACGGCGTGTCCCTCGCTCTGCCTTGCCTCGCCTCCCGGGTGACTATTCTGGACGGGTGCCTGGCATGGCGGAGTGTCCTGTCATTGGCCGCCCCGCGCGTCAGCTTTTGGAACCGCAGCTGTGGCGGCGAGCGAAGGGTTGCAGTGCCGACGGAGTGGTGGGCGCGCACACCGGTTCGGATGACATGCTGACTGACATTGCGCGGCGATGGTCGGCACCGAGAGGCTGGGTTGGCCATGTGGGAGATCGCGAGGCAAGTCTACATTTCTCATGTAGATGGAAATGTGTGAAGGGTGCAGTGAGATGCGTACGAGTGGGAAGTGTACCGTTCTAGTGGGTGGTGGATGTTTGTACAGATGGAGAGCCCGAGAGACAAAGTACGGCCAAAAGGGGGAACAACCTAACAAAATCGAAGCAATGCATGACCTCGTCTGTACCAACTCACGAAACCATGGTATGTTTCCGTTTGCAGATATAGTAAATGAAAGACACCTAACTTATAGGCTTATAGCCGACTAAAGCTGTTCAATGCGGTTGTATAGGGTAGGTGTCGTACCAAACAAACGGATCAAGCATCTGCGTCGCCACTTCATCATGTTGTTCTCTTGCGGCTAGCTTAGCACCAACAGGAAAGGCGCCCTCAACATCGCCGCTGTTTTATGCAAACAGTTGGGACGAGGGTACGGTCTCTACGGATCGAGCAGAAGCAATACCTTCCGGCACCCCTGCCTCATGACATCGTATCGGAACATGACCCCTGCGCACGGATGGCGTTGGCGTTACTAACACGCACGATTCTGCGTGCCCTGGGCCTGTCAGTCACGGCAGCCCAGAGGTCGGCTTGTTGGTTCATTTCGATGCGGCTCCCTTGTGCGCTCGGCACTCGTCGGCGAAGAGCATAAAAGAAGGCGAGGCAGCCGGAAAGAGAGAGAGAAGGGATAACTTATAGGGCGAACTTGGTTTCGGTACTTGCTGAATGAAGATTGAGGAGCCCGCTGAGTGGCGACACTCCCATGTCTCACAAGTCCGGTGCGCAGGGATTAGGCCGGCCGGCTGTGCGACAGAGAGAGGGCATGGGTGCAGGGCAGAACGGGCAAGCCGGTGGGAGTGAGCTCCCACCCGCCGTGCATGCAGTGAGCCGGGCAGAACCGCCTCGTGCGGAGAGAGTGCTCATTGTTCGAACTGCTGACGTCCTAGCCCCGGATGCGCAGCTGGGCAGGCGTACGCGAGCCACGCTTGGTGTCCTGTAGTGAGCCCATTCGATGCCTCTCCCGGCCCGGCGATTCTGTGGACTGTTCACATATCGTTTGTCTGCAGGTACTGGACAGTTGTGCAGCTGGATGTTTCTGGCTCTGCTGCGCGAGCCATTACAGCAGGTTAGCTGTTACAGTTTGAGATGGCGCGATCGGACCGTGATAGGATTGCTTTAGCGGCCCCGAATATTTGACGTCGGATGCCGTACTGCTTCACTTTTTGATTTGATTACATGAAGTGGGCTGCGTGCGATCTCAACTTGCTGGCGACTAGCCCAGCTCAAAGGTCAGATGGGCGCGTAGTCCTCGGGGGCCATGGGTGAAAACGGAGAAGCATCAACGAAATGGACTTCGTTGCTGGCATCTCGCCCAGCTCCACAGCCGCCATGCCAAAAGCCAGTGTGGATTGGCGGCGTCGCCGCCCTTGATGTGCCTGTACGACCACGATGAGGTCGCCGAGCGATGTCTCTTCGCCCCATTGACCCAGGCGATCGACTGGGCAGTATTTATCGGCAGAGGCCCACCGCGTTGTCGGCGAGATTGCTTCCCGAACCCAGCACATCCGCTGAACATTGGTTCCGCTCATTGCACGTCGACAGCCAGCTCACTTAACAATGGCTCTTTGCGCGGGGTAGAAGGGGGCAAGGTACGCATGCCGGGCCCATGCCAATAGCAGCGCAGTGTTCTTGCGCGAGCAGCGCGAAGGAACATGCGCAAATAAAGTCGTTGTCATCGCGGCCAAGCATTGGCGAGGTTGCAGTAGAGCAGTGTGCTCGGCGGCTGTCGCCCACGCTTCACTAGGGCCCTGTCGATCCTGGCGGGAGGGTTCGAGCCTAGCCTCGAAGGGTCAAAGGTTAGCAGGCCGCGTCTATTTTGACGGGCCTCACTCGCTTACTGCTCGCTATTTTCCTGCCGCTCCTGGCGATGTCTGCAGTGAGTGAACGGACTGCAGCAAGTTCCGATCGCAAAGTGCAAAACATGTGCTTCCGACTTGATTGGGAGTTATGCACCTTTTCATTCATGTTATTTGACATCTCGCTTCCGTCGTAATGCGCACAAGGCCCCAGCGGCGCAATGGTGCCCTGGGTGCCTCGCGGTAGGTATCTCTCTCTAGTAATGCATCGCCCATTTGACACACCTGCCAGGATGGGATGGCAAGCCACGCCTGGAGTGACCCTGTCCACGAAACATTGAAGGATTGAGTCGCCATTCACGGCAAGTTTGGACAAACAGTCGCTTGGGTTCAGTCTTCACTTGAGTTTGATGATAAAGTCCTATCCACTGCTCTGGTAGTTAGCCAATGCATTCATCAACAGTGGCCCAAGCTTCGGCAGGGAGGTCGGTGAGAGGTTGACGCGACACCCAGAGCTGTGGAAGAGATTTGACAGAAGAGGCGCCACGTTCCTGATTCAACTAGAGCACCCGGAGGTGGGTATTGCCCACCCACCGTGGTGACCGTACCGCCTCCGAGATGGACAATTTACGCCACGATGTGCATCTGCGCATGGTGGCAAGCCATCGACGTCCCTGTCAACAAGGCGGCGCGGTGAGGACGCCCGGCCCAGTCGTTGGACCTGCGCTAACTGGATTAACGCGTTGCAGTCTGGTAGAGGGTGGTCGATATTGGACGCGGGCTCTAACTTCTGTAGCGCGACTGCGATGAAGCCTTTGTCGGCGTTGGATTTGTGCAGGATGCTCAATGGCTCGCGTACAGTCGTCAGTTGCTTGATAGATGACAGGAGAATAGTCGTCTAAGTCGTCGCAGCACCCGATCCTGCGTCAGGTGCTGACTGTGCCAGTGGCTTTGCTTCCCGTCCCTCTGAGCCGTGCCTGCACCTGCATACCTTAGGTACCGAGTAACTTGAAACCCCGCGCGCCGGCTCCTGGTGGTCATCGCCAAGTTCAGACCGAGGCCCGCTCCCTGGCACATATCCGCAGGTATTTACCGTTCTTTGCGACGGATGGCAGGAGAAGCAGCGCCCTGACAATCGCCCTCGACGGATTGGCGGCTTTGTGTAGACAGGTGACGCCGTCATTCGAACCATATACGCGTCACTTCGCGCTCTTTGTACGAAGTGCAGTCTTGGCCTTGTCCAACACACGTGCTGCCCGAGCTTGCAACTGACCACCTCAAGCGGGCCCTAGCCATTTCTTCTTCTGCCAGCCGGCTAGCAGCCGAAGCTAATGCGGAGCGAGATGACCTTAGACCTTGGAGCCCCCTGCGAACGGGCTGCTAGCTGTCGTCTTGAGGGTGCTCGCTAGTGGAAGCTCCAATAGGCTGGGCTCTGAGGCGTACCGCACTGGCAGCTACATACTTATACGGGACTCATGAAAAGAATCTGCGTCTGCATCAAGTGGGCACTTGAGGGGAAGAGAAGACGGACGGGAAAGCTTTGAAAGACTAACATGTTACCTAGCAAGCAAACAGATTTGCATATGCTGAATTGGAATGCGGTTGAAGCCCTCCTCTCGGCCATCCCTTGGGGACGCTGCCTTGTTTGATTCCCGTACCTGCCATGGGCTGAAGGTTCGGGTGCCTCCGTCAAGGGCCGCGCGCCGCGAAAGTTTGAGGGGAGGGCCTGGGTGGGCTGTGGCACCCAGGTGAGTGTTGCGCTAGACCAGGGTCATCCTAGATCGGAGGACGGCAAGGGAGGGCAGTGGAGAGCGCTCATCTTTTGTTCGCCCACATTCGCGCTATCTGGCGTCTCTCGCATCTTCGTGGCCAGCGGGAGCGTCCCGTGGAAAGTTAGCTTGCTGGCTGGCACGGTCGAGGGGAGCTGTATGGTCGCGATGGCATAAACCCTCCAAAGAGCAGAATGGTTATGCTCTTATGGGAGACTCGTCCCGAAGCAGAAGCCACGAGTATTTATAAGAAAAGACAGGCGAAGAGGATAAAGGATAGCCGGGACGCCTACGAGTACACCGACTACGAGTACGAGTACCTTGCTCCGTACTGTTACAGCTCAGCAGACAACGCACCAGGGAGCCGCCCACTCCACACTCCCGTCCCTTTGTTCCTGGCCTGCGAGATTGCAATCTTGTGCATTACGGGGACATTCCAGGCGCCGAGGTTTTGAGCTGTATTGCGCGGCGAGGACTGGCAAAGTCGGTCCCAGAGGCGTCGCTGCCGCCACTGCGTGTCTTGGCAAATGATGGTGCTGCCGTCGTTTTCGGACGCTAGCTGGTCTGGCGACGATGACAGACAGACAGACAGACGGACGGACGGGTGGATGATGGATGGCAGCGGTCCCAGCTGCATCACGGGGGCGCTGCTGCTGGGCCGAAATCGAGAGCCACCCCTGTCCCGATGCTCGACTGCCGTGGTATTGCAGCAGTGTCTGCTATCGCGGTGCCTTGGGACAACAGCGCTGTGCTGCTAGCGCTGGACAAGCGCTGTACATGGCCTTGTGGAGGTTGCTGGCTCGAAACGCAAACTTGATCCACGACGAGGCACCCACGCGCCCTAAGGCACCCGAGCAACCCAGGGACCCCCCGTCGGCTGATCCACCCGCAGTCCCATCCCCGTCCCCTGGCGTCGTCTCTGTTGCTCTCGACTCACCTGTCATCTGTGTATTGCCAAATTGCAGAGCAACGTCCTCAACACCTAAAGCAAGGTAGCTGTCCTCACTTTGCTGCCTTGTATTCTGCTGGCTGCTGGCTGCCCTGTTTCTGCGTCGTGTCCCGGCGCCCTATCAATCAGGTGTACGAGTAGGAAGGTTTGCTGCTGGCGCGACCGTGCGTGCGGTCGTCTGCATCTGGCGCTGTTGCTGCCCCGCCGCAGGTACAAAGGCCACCCCATTCGCGCCATGGATGGCTGACCCAAGCTCACCGCGGGCCCCTCTGCTGGAGTTCGTCTCTTGTCGCCACTGTGCTGCTATTGCGCCTTTCCTCTGCTCCGTAGAATCTGGCGATTCCTTATTGCCGTCATCCATCCAAGCACCTCACTCAGATGCACGCCGTTGCCTTCAACGCTTTCATCTGGTACTGCTACTGTGCTGTTGCTGCTCTGACGGCGTTTCAGCCAACGCCAAACGGACCCTGCGGAATTGGGCTCTGGGGCCGCTGTGCGGGCACACACCCCCCCCTCCTCACCACCAAAAAAGGCGGCCTGGAGGCAGCTCGCCCAGCCTGTCGCACCAACACGCACCAGGCCAGAACCTTAACACGCCTCACCCTCCAGCGCACACCAGGCCAGATACCGGGCCCCGGGCAGCCCCAGGCAGGGGTTGCAAGTACCTGGACCGCCAGCAGCAGCAGAGCCGTCCCGCCTCGCCTGCATCCACCACCCACTGCCGCCCGGGTCACCTCACCTCACTCACGCCCGTTCCCTCTCGCCTTTTGCGCCCGCACTTCTCTGCCTCATCTTCCCTCACCATCACCACCCTCTCCCCGACAGTCGCCCTCTCGTCGCCTCCGGATTCGCGCTGTCAGGACGCACTCGCTCCCTCAGTGCACTCTATCTTCTCGCTCTCGCCTCCTTGGCCAGTGTGCCGTTTGTTTCCCACCGCGGTCCCTCGATCGACTCGAACTCCTCGACCACCGCCCAGGCCTCGCCTGCGGCCCGCCTCCACGACATTCCGCTACCCAACGGGGACCGCAACGCAAACCAGAGCTGCCACCCTCGACGTTGGCCCCCGTGCTCGCCTGCAACCCGCTCGACGATCGACGACTCTTTCCGTAATTTGCCATTTGTTTCATGCCGTCGATATTCTGGTACACGTCTTCACTTCCCGCGACTCGATTCACGCGGCCCGTCGTTGAAATCCTTTGATTTCCGCCGCACCCGCTACATAAGGCTACGAACGGTCCGCATCAGACGCCGCGAGAGGCTCACTGGGTTTCCCATCGCCGACACGCTCGCAGTCGTCTTTGTCCTGCCTCCCTTGCGCGCACGTCACGATCCTTTTCTTTCGTGAGTGGGACTCACATACAGCTGCTCCGACACGTCGGCCTACATACATACGCCTAGTTGGAAGCGTCCACATCGGACCCGTGCGGCTATGGCCGCCAATATGCAGCACATGGCTGGGGTCGGCCAGATGATGCCCCAGCAGATGCGGAAGCCCAATAATACGCATCAGCTGCAACAATATGTCTATCAGAACCTCCTACAGAACTCACAGCCGCCAAATGGCCTGACATGGCAAGGGAGTGTTAGCCTCAACGACCGTATGGGCAAGACCATGGAACTGTGCGTAAATCTGGGTCTTCGACTTTCTCTCCCCCCTCGCCAGAGCCTCCCAACATGGGACTCTTTTGCTGACTGTCGACATTAGCATTTCCAACGTTGTCCTGGCTATGAACAGCGCCGACAATTTGCGAGCTGCCGAATTCGGCTGCAATTTCGAGCGTGAGGTGTATTACAAGTCCCTCAGTAAGGTATGACCATCTGCCAGCCCTCCACCGCTCTTGTCCGTCTCTAGCGCACGCTGCTAACCCCATGACAGGAAGCGTACGACCAGGCCATGGCTAGCAAGACTATGGAGTTTTTCAAGAAGCGACAGGCCAACGAGCCTAGCCTTCAAAATACGCTTAACGCGCAGGCTCAGGCAGCGCAGGCTCAAGCCATGATGAATATGCAGGCCCAGATGGGACGAGGCATGGGCCAGGCTCCGCAGCAAGGCTTTCAGCATCTCCAGCACCAGATGCAAGCCTCTCAAATTCCCCAGCAACCACAGACGCAGCCGCAACAGCAGCAGGTGGGTATGGGCATGGGAATGCAGGCTGGCCGCGGTGCCATGGGCCCGGGCCAGCAAGTGATGGGAATGCCTGGTGGCCCAAGTAGACAACCGCAGCAGATTGCCAACGAGATGTCTAGACTGGCTCAGGCCGACAAGGCCAAGGTCATGGATCTGGCTTCGAAGATGATGGCGCAGGCTTCGGAACAGCAGAAGTCCACCACGCGGATGCATCTGTCGCAGAGGCTGGCACCACAACAAATTGCCGAATTCCAAGCGCAGGGCAAGGACCCCTTGATGTGGTTCTTCCAGACACAGGCCTTTCATATGCTGAAGAACAACATGAACGGGCGCATGCAGCAACAAGTAGGGCCCCAGAACCAAAACGGCGGCCAAGCTGCCATGATGCAGCAGCAACACAGCCAGCAGTCTCTTCCGCAGCAACGACAGAACTTGATGAACGCGGCACAGCCTCCCGACTTTGCACAGTTCACGCCGAATATGGAGAGCATCAAAGACCAGCAAATGACGGGGCTCATGGCTCAGCAGGCTGGTCAGATGGTTGTGCCCGCCAGTACTGCTGGCGCTCGGAACTCGACGCCGCAACCTGGCAATCAGAGCATGGTTGGACAGCAAGGGCCGAACCAGACACCTCGGCAGCCTCAGCAGCAGCCTCAGCAGCAGCAAGTGCCGCCGCAGCAAGGGGCCAATCTCCAGCAGATGAAATTGAACCAGGTCCAACAGTCGCAAGCCCAGCTGCAGATGAAGCAAATGCAGCAGAGCCAAAACGGAATAGGCGGCGGCATTCCCCCGTCGCAGAGCCCGGCCATGAACACGCTGAATACGCCGGTGTCGCGCCCGCCAAGCGGTCTAAATGCCATGGGCGGCCAAGGCATGGGGCAAGGCGGCATGCAATTCGGAGACCAGCGCTTCAACCAGGGCATCCAGCGACCGAATAACCCGGCCTACAACAACATGCTCGCCAACATGACCCCCGAGCAAAGACAAGCATTGAGTGGCCTGCCTCCCGATAAGGTCAACGAAGTCATGAGGCGATGGCAAAGTCAGCGACAGGACCCGATGGCCATGAATGCGGCCGGCCAGATGAATCAGCAGGCCCGCACACAGGGCCAGTTTGGCGCCCAGATGAACATGAACGTGGGCGGTGGTCAAGGTCCTCAAGGGATGCAGCAGCCACAGCCGCAGGCTGGAAATGGTGCTCAGCAACAGCAGATGCAAATGCCCCGGATGCCGATCCAGAACACACAGGCCCAAATGATGATGGATCAGATGGACCTGCCCCCGCAAGTCCATAATCAAATTGGCCAACTGCCAACCGAGGTGAAGAAATGGAGGGATCTGAAGATGTGGCTGGGCCAGAACAACAGTCTGCCACAGAACATCCGCGGCCAGCTGGGGGCGCTTCAGCAGAAGCAGTTCCAGATTCTGATGCAGAGGCGCGCGACGATGCAGCAACAACAGGCCGGTCAGAATCCAGGTATGAACTCAGTTGCCGGCATGCCTGGCCAGATATCCACTCCACAACAGCAGCAGCAGCAACAACAGCAGCAACAGCAACAGCTTGGCATGCAACGGCCTGCTGGCAATGTCCCTCCACACGTGAGTCAGGTTTCACCCCAGGAGATGATGAATATCCGCAACCAGAGGCCAAACCTAGCCACTCTACCTGACGAACAGCTGCGAGGTATGATTCTTCATATGAAGCGGCAAAACTGGGCGCAGCAGCAACAGCAACAGCAGCAACTCAGGGTACAGCAGGCCCAGGCCCAGGCCCAGGCCCAGGCTCAGGCGCACCAGGCACAGGCACAAGCTCAGGCTCAGGCCCAGGCTCAAGCTCAAGCTCAGGCACAGGCACAGGCACAGGCACAGGCTCAAGCTCAGCTACAGGCTCAAGCACAGGCTCAAGCCCAAGCCCAGCAAGGTGGGCAGACTCCCCAAGGGCCGAATCCTATGCAGCCGGCGCCGCAGCAGCAACAAAACCGTACGCCGCAGCCACAGCCACCGACGGCGCCCACCGCTGGGGGTCAAGCGGCGGCGATGCTGGCCGGTGGCCAAAAGCAGCAGAGCCAAACCACCGATTCGGCGCGCAACAGTCGACCACAAGCCACCAAAAGCCTTAAACGGCCCAGTACAGACGACGCCGCTGATTCTGCTGGGGGTGCAATGGGAACTACTGGACTATCGCGACCGGCCTCGCAACCAAATCAGCCAGCGGGTCCGAGGCCTGTTCCCTCCCTGACGCCGCAGCAGGTTGCCGCGCTGAACCCGGAGCAGCGAGCCAGATATGAGCAGATATTGAAGCTGCAAATGGCTGGACAGGGCCAGCAAGCGGCGACCCTTATGCAGCAGCAGCAGCAAGCTGGTAATGAGGCATTGAATCGTCTGAAGCAGTTCAGCCAGGAGGAACAGCGAAACTTCAGCCAGGAAACGATGGCAGAGATCCCCATGAGCCAGCAGGAGCACAGCGACACTGCTACGAAGCTTCAGCGAATCGCAGGAGATATGTCCAAGGTCAGCCGTGGTCTCACCAAATGGTATTCAATTACGCGGGATGATGCGCGGGCCAAGATGTTCTTCCGAACGGTAAGTGACGCACGTGGATCGTGGCCCCGGCATGTTGCTAACTCTGGATACAGCGATTGCGCATCATGGGCCAGTTCTCCGACAACGAACAGATGCAAGTGCTCGAGGACAAATTCAGCATCCGATCCTCGGAGATTGATCAAGCCCGTGCCATGCTCGAAAGCATGGCTAAAGACCTGGCTGCTAGCATGATGAAGAGTGGAATGCTGAAGCCCGCGGGTCAGGCGCAGCACACCCAAGCAGCGTCGCAAAATCAGACAGCTCAACAGCCGCAGCAGGTGCAAGCACAGCATCAACAGAACCAGCCTATTCCACTGAATGCGGCCAATCTGGAGAAGAACACGCAGGCATTGAACAAGATGACACAGCAGAAGTCGACTGTCAAGGCAAACCAGGCGCCACCAGCACCGACAGCCGCGCAGCCGCCGTTCTCCTTTGGCGCAGCATCCCCTCACGGTAACCCCAGCTACATAGGCAAGGCAAAGGACATAAATCTTCAACTGCCGCCATCGCGCAAGAAGCCGAAGCTGTCAGGACAGCAGCCGGGGCAGACGCCTCAGGGCGCCACCCCATCTCCCAAGACGAGCAAGAACGCCTCTCCTGAAATGCGTCGGGCCGAGCCACCGAAGCCGGTCTTCCTCTGCAAGGACCCTGAGTGTGCTACATCGCCTGTTGGGTTTCCGAGCGAGCAAGCTCTCCAGAACCACGTTGAAGAGGAGCACATCAAGCCAAAGGAGGACCCTGTCAAGTTTGTCAAGGAGAACCTGGCCCTGGCGCTCGGCCTGGAACCCGACGGCAGCCTCAAGAAGACAGCGAAGCCGACGGCCGAGATGGCGCCCGCCATGAGCACGACTGCGTCGAAGCAAGGCCAGACACCGGGCAACGTTGCTGGCACGCCAATGTCCCAGGCTGCCATAATGAAGAGGAGCGGAAGCGCGGCGAGCAAGGGACAGGACGTCAAGCCTGCTGGAAAGACTGGGGCCGCTGCATCGAAGCAGGGCGATGTCAAGCCAGCGGATGCTACAGCCGCCCCCGCTCGCGTCGACCCCTGGGCGAACTGCACCATCGACCCTCAGGTGTTCATCGCCAACCTGGGCTGGGAGAAAGGGATCGGGTTGCCCAACATTGTCAGCGAAGCCAGCATGTATCGATCGCTGACTCCCAAAGACACTCCCGAGTCGAGCAAGGATAGTGGGGCCAGTGAGCCGAACAGCGACATTTCGGACGGTGCTGCTCTCGACATTGAAGTGTATTGGCGCAACTACGAAAACTTCGACTCGGACCTATTGCTTGGTCTGAACGGCACCAACTTGGAAGCGGACTTGACAAGCAAGGACGCGAATGGACAGACGCTTGATCCAATGGTTCTTATGGATCCCTCGTTTGGAAGGATATCGGACTGGGACGACACGAACATCGACTTTTCGAAGCCGTTTGAACTTGATACCCGCTACTACAGCATGACGATCTAGCCGCCTCAAAGCGGGCTGGGTTCTCACTTTTTCTTGTTTGCGCGTCTTTCGCATTGGGTCCCTTTGGACTCTGATTGTACTTGTGCGGGACCGACATGGGGACGCTTAATTCTGGCATGGAAGCGTTTTCTATATGCGTCATTATTGTATTTGTTTGTTTGCTTGTCATTTGTTTTTTTCACCTTGAGCTTCCAGGATATATACCCAGGTTCACGACACGACGCATGTGGAAGCTAGCATGGATTGCTCTGGAGGCGAAAAAGGGGCACAAGCTCCGAGGAGAGACCAACACGGGGTCTGGAGGAACGGTGAGGGCAACAGAGGAGCCCGACCAGGTCTTGACACTGGGGCAGTCTTGGTCGAGGGTCGAAGGAAACCAACTGGCCACGTATCTGTCGGGAAGAGTTTGAATGGGGAAGGCATTGGTTGGCAGCTCGTCGATAATGTACCCTGCAAGCGGATGATTGCTGTTGGGGGCTGACGGCTCTGAGAATTGATTGTTCCCTTGCTCTTGCTGGTAGTCGGTACGAAGCCTGAGGCGACTGATGACGAAAAGGGGGAATCGGTAGAGGATCAGCGCAATTGATGTTGAATGCAAGCGAAGTGCATTTGTTTACGTTGCCTGTGCTTGTGGTGCGAGCCTAGTGTGAGGCCATGTTTGCGTCGTGTACGAGCATTTGGAAGCCTGTAGGCTTATAAGGCGCATTGCCTCGACTTTCTAGCACATACGACCATACCCACGGTGAAGCTCAGGATCCCGTCTGCTCTCCATACGATAAACCCGTGAGGGACAGATTAGTAGTTGGGTCGGTGACGACCAGCGAATACCGGTTGTTGTATGTTTTCTTTTTGCCCTTTTGATGTATATACTTATTGAGATTCACTCCCTGTTCAAATGGGCAACAGAGCGGCCTCGAAGCAACCGGGTTTGGGCGCGTGCGTTGGGAGGTTGATGGTGGTGTGTGGTTCCTGCAGTTAGTGCCCGCCCGCTGCGGCAGCGCTAATAAGCCACGCTACGACGGCGACGGGCACGGGGCGTGGCGAAGATGGCCCCTGGGGCGCTAGGCCGTGAAGGGCAACCTGTAAATAGAGTGACATGGGTGCGCCGTTATGGGACGCTCGCGTGTGTGGGGGGAACCTACGGAGTCCTCGAGTGCCATGCTGCGCGTCTTGGTCCTGCATCTGCCTGTCCCTAGCATACGCGAAGCAACTCGTCTTTCTATTATCCTGCCGCTGAGAAGTAATTCTGTCACCCGTCGTGTGCCATGCTGAGAGAAGGCACCCGTCGTTGATTGCCCTGTACTCCGACGACGACCAGACACGCATGCTTGCGCTGTTGACTGCCGCAAGCCTCCGCCGCGCGACGTGACCACCCCCCCGAACACCGCGCCTCCACGCCTGGCCCGAGTCCCTCCCACGCACCACGGAAATCCATCTCCGTCACGCGAACACGCCGTTAATCCTCTTATCAAAAGGGACCCAAACACACAGAGGAGAAACATCAATGGACGCCCGCGCTTCCGTCTCGCCCGCGAAGCGACGCGCCGCGCTGGCCCCGCTGGACGCGAACGCGATGCCCGTGTCGTCGCCCAAGCTCGGTGTCAAGGACGCCATGGTCAAGAGCGTCTTGAGCCCCGTCAAGGACGCTGCCGCGGGGATCAAGAGGCGGGCTGAGGGGGAGGCCGACGCCGACGCGAGCCCGGCGGCCAAGAAGACGTGTCTGGAGCGTGACGAGGTGCGGCTCTCATCCGGGCGACTCTTTCCGGGCTGCGTGATGCCCACGTCCTCCCATCTCCTACCCTGCTGCATTGTGCATGTCATGCTAACCGCGGTCGTGCTTCAGGACGGGCAGCGACAGCGGCCCTCGCGCTCGCACAGCCCGGACTCGGTGTCCGTGTTCGATACATCCGCCGGCGACGGCGACGCCTCGTGGGCGACGACCGCGACGGACCCCGACCAGAGCGTCTTTGCTGCCGTCGTGCGGCCAACGAGGGGGAGCATGACGCGAGAGCAAGCGAGAGAGGTGCGTTTATACCCCACCCACAACTTGTCCTATACATATCCCGTTGCCGCTTCTACCCCTCCTCTGCCCGGAATAGTAAAAGGCTGACCGTCCCATTAGAAAGCAGAGATTCTGCGCCTACGCCTCGGCCTGGCGAGCTACAAGGTCCGCACGGGACAGACGGCCGTGCCCCTGGCCGACTTACAGCCTCGGCCGCTGCCGGGCCCGCGCCGCACCGTCCGTGTGCAGAGCCCGCCGGCCGAATCACCGCCATCAGAGGACTCTGCACCTGCACCTGCAGCAACCCTCGTCACCGCAACCGCAGCCCCGACTCGGACACCGCCGCGTGCGGGGCCTGGGCAGGGCCTGACAAACAGCGCGCTGCGGGGCGGGGCGGCGAGCGGGCTGTTGAGCTTAGCGAGGGGACAGCAGGCGAGCTGAGCTGTGCTGGAGAAGCGTAGAGCGTGGGCTTGAAAGGTGCATGGAAGGATGGATACCATGCTGGTGTTGGGGGAGTACTTGGGCGCGATGCACGTATGAATGGGCGCTGAGTCGCGGGCGTGAGGGCGCTTGGGACACATGATGATGATGGGCTACAATGGCGTTGTTGGACACAATTTCTCGTATTCGAAACGAGGAGGCATTTTCTGCACTGTGGTTTGCTTCATGTGGGAAGAAGGAGGAGGATGCAGTTCTGGCTCGTCGATTTATTCAAGCCGAGCTTCAACAAGACACCTTGAGGTTTGTTGTCACTTGTGAAAGCACGCCCTACCTCTAGTCCACCAGGATCCTGGGCTCCAACCGGCCGTAGCTCTCGAAGAACTGGTCAAACAGCTTGACGGCGTGCTCCACGTCGGCCGTGCCGCCCGTCTCGCGGATGCTGTGCATGCTGAGCTGTGGGTTGCCCAGGTCGAGGGTGCGCATGCCCAGCTTGGCGGCCAGGCCGGGCCCGATGGTGCTGCCGCATGGCGAGTCGTTGCGGACGACAAAGAGCTGCAGCGGCACGCCGGCCAGCCGCGCGCACTCCTGCACCAGCACGATGCCCGGCGAGTTGGTGGCGTAGCGCTGGTTGGCGTTGACCTTGATGACGGTGCCCTTGTTCATGGTCGGCTGGTGCGACGCCTCATACTTGCCCGCGTAGTTGGGGTGCACGGCGTGCGCCATGTCGGCCGAGACGAGGAACGAGCGCGACAGCGTCTGCTCGTACGCCGTCGACTCCTCGCTTTCGTGGTGCACCGCTTCGTAGCTGCGCTCGCTCGATGCGTCGCGATTCCCAGGGAGCACCGACAGCCGCCGCAGCACCGACGGCAGCAGGTTGGAGAAGGCGCCTTGTGCCGAAGTCGAGCCAATCTCCTCGTGGTCGAAGCAGACGGTCAGGCGAATCGTCGAATCATCGTCGAGCGAGGCACTGTCCTTGACTGACGAGATGAGGCCCATGACGGAGCAGTACGTCATGCCCAGGTTGTCGAGACGCGGCGAGAAGATGAGCTCATCGCTGATGCCGCCAATGACCGACTTTTGCGTGTCGTAGAGGGTGAGCTCAAAGTCGGCGATGGCGGGGACTTGGACGCCGAGCTCGTTGGCAATGACGTCGAGCACGCCCGGGTGGTGACGTTCCGTCATCTCATCGAGAGGGCTAAAGTCCTCGTCCTCGTCGTCGTGCTTCTTGTCGTCTCCGTCGGCCTTGGCACTCTTGTTGAGCTCGGCGGCGGCGAGGCCAGCAATGGGGAACAGCTCCGTCTCCTTGTTGGGGTCGAAATTGCTCTGTCGGTGCAGGTGAATGGCCAGCGTGGGGATGCGCAGCAGCGGCTTCTCCACCTTGATGAGGCGCTGGACGAAGTTCTCGCCGTCGCGGACGAGGACGCGGCCGGCGATGCTCAGGTCGCGGTCGAACCACGAGTGCCAGATGCCGCCGCCGTACGTCTCGACGCCGACCTGGAGGTAGCCGACGTTGGACTTTTTGGAGACGGGCTTGAGGCGCAGGCATGGCGAATCGGTGTGGGCGCCGACGATGGCGACAGGGTTGCCGGGGCGCCACTTGCGGCCGATGGCAAAGGCAACGATGGACGACCCATTGCGCGTGAGGTAGTACTTGCCGCCAGGCTGCAGGTTAGACGCCCACGAGTCGCGCTCGCGGATGAGTTTGAAGCCGGCCTTTTCGAAGCGCTCGGCGGCACACTGGGTGGCGTGGTAGGCTGGAGACGAACAAGTTAGCAATCGCACTGTGCGTGCCTTGGGTGGAAGGAGAGGGCGTCGTACGAGTAGGAGAGGCATTGACAAAGTCGACAAAGTCGAGGGCGGCCTTGGGGGGTGCCATGCTGGGCGACGAGGTGGACAGGAACGACGTCCGCGATGCTACTGCGCGGGTGCTTCTCGAGGCAGGGCGGAGCGAGCACGACGACAGCAGCGACGCACGAGCGAGCATCAAAGCAAGACAATGGGAGGAAGAAAAGCACGACGAAGCTCGTGGTGCGATTGTAGTTGAACAAGGCGGATGTCGTTGCCGGAGTGGGGACGCAGTCGGTGGAGGACGGGGCGGGGTTGGGAATCATTGGATGATGCTTGTGAAGGCGTCAAAAGTTCGCTTCCTGGGTCCGAGGGTGGGTGGGGATGCCGTCGACAATTGCGGCAGGTGCCTCCCTTGCACTCCCCGCATCCTGCCGACGGCACCCACCCGAGCTGTGTAAGCCGTCGAGATGCGCAAGACGTATGCCTTTGTTCCCTTATACAGCTGCCAAGCACTGCATTTCACAGATGGGAAATGACTTGCAGTCGGGCGTCGATTCTTTCTCTATGTAGCAAGTATCCTCTAACCGTATCCCATGTAACATATACAACAACGCCTCGACGCGGGAGCATGGGTATTGCCCGCACCAATCTGCGTTGCCAGCCAAGGTATCTTTCCTCTGCTCAAAGTGAAGGCATCTCCAGTCTTGCCGATGCCAATACCATCTCATCTTCACTCCAGCATCTCCATGCCGCTCTCCTCGCCGTCGTCGGCCAATTTGCGCGGCAGCTCCCGGTCAAAGACCAGGCCGGGGTGCCCAAAGCATAGCGACACCGCCGCCAGCAGAATCAAGACGCCCTCGAGCACAATGAATGGAGCCTCCTCCTTGATCAGCTTCCCGTCGTAGCCGTCTTGCAGCTCGGCTACCCGGTACGCGCAGCGCGCCAGGATAAGGAGCACCGCCAACGTGAGGCCCGCGAAGAATGATGTGAGCCGCCACCCAAAGCCCGCCGACCGGCCGGACCGCCAGTAGCGGACCATGTAATCTGCAAACAAGGCCGCAAACGCTGTCAAGACGACGACCTGCAGCGCCAGGCCGGCCATGGACACGTTGACGCCGGTCCGATTGTCGCCGGTCGAGCTGGTCGACATGGCGCCGCCGGCCGCCTGCAGCACCAGGCAGACAATGTCAAAGGGGATGAAGATCCAGTAGACGAGCTGCGGCCTGAAGCGCGACAGATCGGGCGCAAAGTAGATGATGGCCTTGCAGAGGGTGACGTAGATGGAAGCCGTGAAGAAGACGGGGGCGATGGTTAAACAAACTGCAAATTCGTGTCAGTCTACGTTTTTTCAAGACAAGCAGTCCGATCCTGAGGGTGAGTGGATCCTTACCGATTTGAATCATGAAGCCATCAAACGAAAAGGGATTGTTCCAAAGTACGATGCGGCCGCTATAACCGATGATTTCACAAAGGCACCCCAGCAACATGCCGCTCATGAATCCCCAGCTCCTCCACCGGCAGCCGAGGTACGTGTGAACAAGGCCGGCCATGCCGAAGAGGACCAGAAATGTGATGTTTGCGGCCAGCGAGGGCCGATAGCTGTAAATGCTCCATTCCACGGGGCAGGTGTCAAGATTGCAAGGCGTGTCGGCACCAAATGTCGAGATCCCGGGAGGAAGTTGTCCGGACATACTGCTTTGGTCGTTGGTGTGTATCTATGTCGGCTGCGTCGACGACAACGGGACTGCCGTTGAAGATGGCCCGGGCCGTAGGGCTGGCACGTTGCCTGCCTGGTCTGCCGGCAATCAAGGACTTGGTCTAGAAGCGGTAGTGGTGGTGAAAGTGCCGAAGACAGACTGGGCAGATTTGGTTAAAGGCGGAGAGGCTACTATGGACCAAATTGTCGAGTGTTGCTGATGCGTAGGTCCCAGACTCGTCTCAAAGTGACGGGCCAATTCGTCCTCAAATACCCATGCCAAGGCCATCTGCCTCTGACTGTCCCACTGCTTGGACGCATCACGTCTCACCGCAGCCCTGTGCTCACTCTGCGCTCGCTCGCGTCCAGCCCCCGTGAGCGCAAGTTGATCGATTGCAGCTTCGACGCTCGCACTCGCGAACACTAACGACTGACCGCGGAAGCGAGCTTGGCATTCCAAGCAGGATCTACGCAAGGCGGCTGAGATCGATTACGCAAGCCATAGATCCTTCACGGACCAATGGAGTCGAATACCTCGAAAGGCAGTGCTATGCAGCTCAGCAATTTGGGAGGCTGTGGTTGGCCGACCGAGTTGCGGCTTGTTGGTTCTTACTCTTGAGACTCGCGGCGCGAAGCTGCCAAGGCTGCATGCGAGTCCGAGAGCGAGGTGTCGCGCGGCCCCACCCGCGCCCGGAGCGACGGCATGGCAGCACCAGCAGCAGATCGAGGATTCCAACACCAGCCAGCCGGCGGGCCAGAGAGAGTCCACGCCGATGTTGAGACGCTGTAAGTGGAGCGCCGGTTCGATGAGCTGAAGCTGGGATTAGAAAGTAAGCGCGGGGCAGCCTAAATAAGCCCAAGCATGATTAAGGTGAGGCGCAGGGCATTCGTGTCTCGCCCACCGTCTCAGTCAGGGCGACACGTGGAGGGCGACAGCAGCCACGCATGCGCTGATGACGAAAAGGACGACCGGCCATCTGTCAGCAGCTGACCTCAGGTTCTTGAAGGGCGCTTCGTCACTTGAGGCTTCGTGAGTTTGCCATTGTGGCTCAGACCTCGAGGTGTTCTCTACCAGTTGTCAGCGCTGGGCAAATTCGACAGGATTGCAGATGGGATCTTTCCGCATAGCAGGAGAGACCAATGTAAGACAGTTTGTCTTCGCTGCTGTCTCACTCCGTTGCGCCACGTCCACCATAATTAGCGCTTCTTCGATGCCATTGATGCCTTCGTAGACTTGACCAATATAAGTTGACTTGTGAAAATTGTCCCTGTTCATTGCTGATGCACTTCAAGTAGATATAATGGCGAGGGCCAAAACCTTGCCATTACGCAGACGATTTCTTCCTTGACGGATGTTCAATGTCAAGCTGTGTGAAACAGCTGCCGGTTTATTGCCTACGTAGAAAATCCATCTTGCCATGAAAGTTCTAGTCATTTGCATATCTCAATTGTCAGCTCAGCAGTATCTTCAAACATGATTGTCGCGCGTGTTGTGGAAGCCAACGGACCCAGACGTGGTACGTGGCCTCGACAGCAGCGCCAGGGGAGCAGTCGAAGCCATCACGAAGCCTGAAATTAAGCTGCCCACGAGACATGAGCAAGGGCGTGTGGTCTAGGGGTATGGCGTCTGCTTCGCATCAAGAAAACGTGCGCTTGCTGAAGGTCCGGGGTTCAATTCCCCGCTCGTCCACGTTTTTTGCCGTTTGCAACGACAGATTTTAATTTCTGATTTAATTTTTGATTGGCAATGCGATCGGGAGACGGTCAGAAACGACGCCTGAATGGTGTGGAGGGTATGGACGTCGGATGTTAAAGACTCGTTGGCGATTTCATCTTCACGCCGATGGGGACTTCATGGTGCATCATTGTATCAGGCACAACACATCCAAAATACCAAGCATCCAACTATCTCTTGGCGTGGCGCCTTCTTGTCTGAAAAGTCTGCTACAAAACACAGCCCGTCTCGACTTGTCGGCGAGTCGATTCCAGTATGTCCATCACTTGATGCAGCCTTGAGGTAGTAGACAACGTAAACATCGCCGATATAGGCACTCTGCGAAAAGCAGCCAAAGTCCCGCTGCCGTATCTAGAAAGGGAGACGGGCGGTGGCATTTCGAGTTGCCGAGGTCAATTTTTGTCGACGTTGAGTTGGGAAGTATTACTCGTTCCCACGAAGCACATGTCGCACAGCTACAGATGAAGCACCCGTTGACCTCACAAGACAGACAGGCAACGTCGAACAAACATTCACCGCCATTGTCGGCTAACCATCCGGCGCGACGGAGGAAAAACCCTCGAAACTCAGACCCCGTGCACGGAACATGGCAATCTACTTTGTGCTCACCTGCATTGTGACCGACGACCGAAATACAGTACGGCTGCAGAAAGTACCAGTCGTCCCGACCGGCCAGGCCAAGCTGCTGCAAGACCTTCCGTGACACGGGCGCAGCGCACAAGCACGTCGATCGCCGCAACGCACAAGGCAAGCCAAGCACACGCGCCAATTGTGCGACGGACTCGGAGGAGCTTGTTTGAAGCCAGAGCAACCCGCGCGCTCGGCCCAGAAATGAAACGGAACGAAACGAAACAAGGTTGTGAAAGCATTGACTGTCTTTGGCTTCCCTGCCATCGTTCGTGCATCGTACGAGTGGACACAGACGTCGGCGACCTCGAAATGTAGTCCGAACGTCGTCTTGTCCGTCGTCGACGGCTCCAGCGCGTCCTTGTCTGCCATCAGCCCTAACGTCGGCGTCAGCGCAAGACTCCAAGAAGAGCATCCTCCGAAATAAGCCGTTGCCGATCTCCCACCCCACCTAGGTAGGTACCTACGCAGCAACAAGTCTTCGTCACCTCGTATCCTAACATTGCTTGCTTCTCCACGCCGAGCATCTGCGGTCATCGAATGGCCACTGTGCACAACATTATTCAGTCATGCACAAACACAATAGATGATGGTCGCCGTCTGGCTGTGTGATTCGCCACGCCGTCTCGTCTTCCACCAATCACCCCGCGTCATCATCAGTGTAATTTCCGCCTTGACAAGGGGTAGAGCTGCTGCCCTGGCATGTGGGCGGATAGTCTGATGGGACTATGCCGCACGTGGCATTTGACGCCCGCAGCCGAAATGAATCTTTTGCCAGGGTCAGAACTGGTTGTGGTCTGTTGTTTGTTATGGGGGGTTCGACAACTCCCCGCCTCTTTGTGCCCCAGGTTGCATCTCTTTAGACTGTAGCTCATTATGGCACTGCATTGAGCGGCAGTGCGAGCCTCACAGCATTTTGGGTCAGTCTCGATCAACATTGGGTCCGAAGAAAAGTTGTGTTCAAAAAAAAAAGTCAGACCTTCAGGTCGGCGCTCCTGCCTCAGGAGTCGCCGTCCCCGAACGCCCACCCAAATACGATTAGAATATTAAGTACACCGAATTGACCCTTTTTACATGCTCGTCTTGCTGTGCCGTCAAATGCAGATGATATTCGGGACTAAGTTAAACTCTGTACATGCTCATCAAAGATCCCGAGATAAAATGCTCGTCGTGAAAAGTGTTGCCGTAGCCTTCAGGCTTCAACTGGAATAGTCGAAAGAGAGAATTTAAGCGAAGACGTAAGCGGCGACACCGGCGGCAGCGGCGAAGATGGCAGAGCCGGCGAAGGAAGCAGCGCCAGCAGTGACCGCGGGAGGGTTGACAGGCTTGCTGTTGAGAACTGTTAGTGAATCTGCAAACTGCCCGAGAATTATGTTTTAGACTTACGTAGCGTTGCCAGCAGGGCCAGCAGGGACAACGGGGGTGACAGCGGGAGGGCTGGCAGTGCCGTGGGGGCCGTTGCCGGTAGGGCAGGGAACCTGGACGGTCTGGTACTCAACAGAGGTGAGGACGGTGGTGTAGCTCTTGGTGACGGCCGTGACGGTGGTGCCAGGGCAGACGGGAGCAGAGGGAGCGGGAGCCGGGCCGGAGGGCTTGACAACAGTCTGGGTGTTGGGGCCGTTGGGGCCGCTGGGGCCGCTGGGGCCGTTGGGACCGCTGGGGACGACAACGGTGCTGGCGGGGGGGCAAGGCTTGCCGCCGCAAGGCCCAACGGGAACAACAATGGTGCTGTTGGACCAGGCCGGGGTGGAGCTGGGGGCAACAGGGCAGACGGTGGTGGACACAGCAATGGTCTCGGTGCTGGTGATGGTGCTGTGAGCCGGGCAGTCGGTGACGGTCTCAGCGCAAGACGTGATGGTGTGGGTCTTGTAGGCGAAGACGGTAGAGGTCGTCAGGGGCAGGACGGTGGTGGAGACCACGGTGGTCTTGGACCTGGCCGGGCAGTCGGTGACAGACTCGGGGCACGCAGTGATGGTGATGTGCTGGGTGGTGAAGTCGGTCTGCACGGCAGCAGTGGCGGAGCCGGCCATCAGGGCAACGGTGGAGAAACGCATCTTGAAGACGGTTGGTGGTTCGTGAAGAACGGTAGGTGGAAATTAAAGAGTGACGAAAGCGTGAGCTTGTTGAAAGAATGGACGACCGAAGTCAGGACGAGTCAAAAGACGTGCTTGTGAAGTTGGCTGGTTTGGCTGAGGAGAGAAAGAAAAGAGAAGGGAAGCGAGACTGGGCGGAGGATGGCATGGTATTAATACCACGCAGCCAAGCAACCTCCGCTCTCCTGTCTTGGTGTTGACCGGGCCCTTTGCCGGCGTCGCTTGCCCCGGAAATTGCGCGGTGGCGGGCTCCTCCAAAGACGCTAATCCAGGGGCACGCAGGTGGAGGTTTTGATGGGTCGCGCGCCACTTCTCCAATGGAGTCGTGCTCTGTACACCGCGGCCGTGTACCATGCTCGCCCGCGCTCAACCACGGCACGGTTTTGCTGCCAGGGCCCCCATGCCCATGTCATATCCCACGCATCCACAATTCAGAAGTGCCTCCAGGTAGCGCGACGCAGCATCACACCGTGGCACTGTACTGTGCTCACTCGTACGGGTAACAATCCCGGCACGCAGTGGGAGGTGCTTGCAGCCGCTGGCTGGCTCGTCGCCGACGCAATAGCGCGCACGTTATATCTTCATCTCGGCAGCCAGGTTTGGATGCTGAGCTGGCCAACCAGCGCAGCAGTCTGCGTAGGGAACCGCCGCCGGCATACTGGCGCTTACAGTCTGCCCGGGCACGAAGTTGTCGTGGTCTGGGTACTCAATCTCGATTGGATCTCTTAAAGCCGATGCTTCTTTGGAGAAAGAGAGCGCATCTCCAAGGCGGCACCGTGCTTGCTCGTATTATTCGCTATTCGTTGGACCAGGGATACCAGGATCTAAAGAGACGTGGAATGCTGAACGGCTACTACGCTGTAATCACGTACCTGACCCGCGCACCGTTGTCATGTTTATCACGCGGCTCACTGCCCGCGTCGCTGGCACGACACGCTTGCGTTGCGTCCACTGCATGGAGGTGGAGATGCGTCATAGCAGCAGGATGCTCTGCAGGCGTCCCAGTGTCATCTCGCGTGTCTGGCGGCAGTGGCTGACAACAGTCTTACCTTTTTTCGTGCCAACAATGTATCGCCATGACTCTGTCGACGGACGTTGCAGAATACCGGTAAGGAAAAAGAAGCCCGCGGCATGTCGCATGAAAAGGCGGTAGTTCACAGAAGAAGCTACGACTGGCTCACAATCATGAGTAAGTATACACGCTCTCGCCTCGTACCGACGTCTCGTTTTCTCTACCTTGCTGGAGCAGGCAGAGCTTCTACGAGAAGGCGCGCTGTTTCTATTCCAGGGCACAAGGCGCTTGCACACAGGACAGCTGGAACACAGTGCTGGGAAAAGCGCAACACTGTAAAGATTGGATATGTTGCTGGTGAGCGCACCAACAACAAATGACTCTTGCTGAGCGACAAGTCGAACAATGGCGGGCGGAGCCACAGACGGCGAAATTGGGATTTGCGTGCTCAGTGCACAATGTCGAGTATACGAGTGTTGACTTATGCATTCTTGCACAATGGCAGAGACGTCCATTCCATGCGTGGTACTCCCGCATGTCCCGCTACCTCACCGCTGCTTGCACAACAAAGCCCGCTCCAGGGGCACGATAGGGAGCGGTACCTGGGGCTGAGGTTCCTCTCACCTCGCGCTAATGCAGGTACAGATCGCCCTCCCCACCACTTAGCGGGCTCCCAGCGCCTCGCTTTAGCCAACCATCCAACCAATCTGCCACCTTCTGTGCGCTATCCGCCCTCTCAGCTCGGCGCCTCCTTTTGACCTTTTCGAGCAATCTGCATCCTCTTCCAACCGGGCACTTGGCGCCAACGAAAGAGGGCAGCCAAACATATCCTTGGACGAACGCCACTCACTGGCTTAAGGTTAAGAGATCACGCACCTTTGTCGCCTAGGGAGTACCTTTCCCCTGAGTGCTGACTCTAGCCCGAGTGTAATCCGTCCTCTATTTTCCCGTGGACACCGATGCAATGCTCCGTTTGGCTGGCTGGGGGAGATGAAAGCCAGGCCCCAAGAAGCATTGCCTGGTGGTGGCAAAACCGCAATAAGGACTGCGGCATGGTGGAATGACCAGACGCTGGTCCAGGCGTCGACTTCAATCAAACGCAGCGCCTCAAGCCTGTTTGTGCTGGCCGGAACTGAAATGCCAACAAGGTGACCATCTCCGCTGGTCTATGCACACAGGGAGCCGTCCAACTGCTTGGTTAGGTGAGGGTCGCAATAAGCGGTCGGTACTATGCTGTCCAGGAACGATAGGGGAACCAACCCTGACCCTATCCAAATGAAGTTGCGGACGAATCTCACCGTCCTAAATGGGTTACCACGCACTACGAGTACTCGGTCAGACTGGAGAGTCGGCGGGAGATAATGTAGAAGAGTGCTGTCACTGCACAGCCTTGCTGTCAGCTCCCGGCTTACGACGCTGTCCACCACCCGGGGACTGTCGCAGGAATGTACGTGTACGAATGCAAGGTGCAACGCGCAATGGTTCTAAACATCCACCCAAAGCCCTCGCTGCGATGCTCTGGTCTCGTCATGCCCGTTGCGGTGCCTTTGCGTTGTCGCACCATGGCAAACAAGCTTGTCCAGCCCCGGAGGCTTCGCCCGCATGGCGCTGCGGCGCATTGCGCCAATGACGGGCTTGGGTCGGAGGGCACACGACGCTCTACAATTCCCGTGCGCTGGCTGTGCTACGTCGTGAGACATTATTGCAGCTTGCAAAGGGCAGAAACCTTTGTGTTGCGAGGCACAGCGGCCCCTTGCAGCGTGTACTCGGTGCTCCTGGTGTCCAATGGCGTCAGGAACAAGCTTCTTCGCAACCTACGCCGGTCCGCCGCCCGCCGCTGTGCCATCTTCAGGCCAGTGTGCTTCGGGCCGCAAACGAACAATACATCTCGCAGGGATGCCACACGGACGACCTGCTGCTGGCTGTTTGGTCAGGCACTGATGGGGGACCACGGGGAGTAACTACTCCGTAAAGAGTGGCATGGTCGTGTTCTAACCCACCGCGTACCCATTCAATCTCCGAGTCCTGCAGTCAAATACTCGTACGAAGTAGCTCCCTGCCTAAAGGGCATGAAATCACGTGAAATTTCCCTGTAGCTACTGCCACCTGAGTAGTAAGCTTCGTAACGTAAGATTCAAGAACACGGTTCCATCATGATTGCTACGGTCGGCAAAAGGCCCTCCCCCTCGATAAGCCCATCGTCGGCGGACAGGGGCCTGTGGATGGACCCCGCAACAGAAAATTGATGGTCGGCATGTCGGTTTGACCGCGCGAGATCAGAAGAAATGAAGGTTTGTGATAGGTCGCGGTGGGCTTTTGCAATGTGGATTGTGGATGGATGGTCCAGCCGTGAGGTTCAAGCGCAGGGGTAGATTCTTGGCACGTCTGACCGGCGCCAGTACTCTGTGATGGAGACTTCTGGGGACGCGATCGCGGCGGCGAACATCGACATCAGGCAAGCTTTTCGCTGCTCGGCTAATTCTCTCGAGCCCCTGTCGTCGGCTGTGCTGTAATTAGGATTTGCACCGCTTACGAGTATGTCTGCTCATCGCGAACCCCTCTGCTTTCGCCCACTTCTTTCTCTGCATGCTCTCGCTCGACCACATCAGTCCACGACATGACGAGAGCTCCTCTCTGAATGGATGTCGGAGAAGAGTCCCATGCATTGGTATGACTTCGAGAATGTCGGCACACTGACGGGTTTGTGCCTCAGGTCACAACACATGCCAATCCGAGTTCGAGATCCGCCGATTGCCGTACGTCACGTATTTCCAACAAGCTCGAGTAACTCTGTCGTTCCGAATGCGGCATCGGCTCCGAATTGATGCCTTTTACGACGAGTAGCCGAGCTATTCCAGCAACAACTACACTAGAACATCTACTTCAACGCTGCTCGGCTGACATGGCACGAGAACACCACATGCCAAAGGGGTATCGATGGTATGCGATCCAGTATACCACGCAAACTCCAATGGCTCTACATGCTCTGCGTCGAATGCAATTTATAGCCCATTGTGTAAATTCGCGTCGGACGCAATGAGCCTCAGCTCGCTCTGTGACGGAACCAATATGGATAGGTCAATATGCTCATGGCACCATGGATCACTCTCCAATGGCAGGCGGGAACCCGCCTGATCCAGCTCCGCAACGTTGAGTTGAAGCATGCGCGAGTGCGCAGGTTCATGATTCACGAGCCCATGCCCTTGGTGATTTGACCAGAGAGCCGTTGCCAGAGCTGTCGATGTACTCAGAAATTGCCAACTTATTGTCCACGCGATTGAGCGCCGGAGTTCATCAGTTGCTCACACCAGATCCAATTCCCAAACGTGAGGCGTCATTCAGCACCTGAATAGTTGGCCTAGCGTAGCTGGAAAGAAGCTTAAAATCAATCAATAGTGCGAATACTGTAGACCGATGCCTACGAACTGTAGGTATGAATCTGATGCCCTCGCAACTAGTCTTGGCCAATTAAATATGCCCGTAGCTTTGGGCGTTGGCGTACCGGGCCGTACCGTGCGAGGTGCGAGGATGGCAAGCAGCGGCACCGTAGCAGTCCCTCGGCTTCGCACAAGTTCTGGAAGCTCGTATATTTGCCCGAACATCTGCCGCCAAACACCAAGGCAAAAAGACCCCACACTGGCACGAGAGAACTCGCACCGACTTTTGGAATCGGCAGTTAAAGACGCAAACACACCGCTACGAAGAAGCCATCGTCGAGTCGACCAAGACGCTTGGTGACAGCAGCTGGCCACCGAACCCCCAGACTACCCTACGCACCAACACCGAGGCGCCTCGGCTCGGACCATCCCCGAACGTCTGCACCGCCTCTAGCCCAGGCATGACTCCATGGTAGCCTTGTCGTTGCCCCAACCCAACAATTATGCTGGATGCTGCGTCCACAGGGCTGCCGGAATTATAGCAGCTTTCGCTCTTTGACGTACCCTCGTCCCTTCTGCCCTGGGCCATTGTGCCAACACTCCATCGACGATGGAGGCTCAGGTACGTCCGCCCGCCGCATGTCCTACCTAATTCATGCTCGTCATCCCGCCACCATCGGCTGCCCCGCCATTTCAGCCATTTTCATGCCGCCTCCAGACGTCATGTCACGTCCCAGCTGCACGCGTTTCGGCGTGTCCTGTGATTTAATGCACCGTTTTGTCTGTCCCTGCTGACCTTGGGCTGCCCGCTTTCGCCAGATCGAAAATGCCGTCGAGATTCTATCGAACCCCACGTCCACTCAGACGCTCAAGGAGCAGGCCTTTGAGTTTCTGAACCAGCTCCGATCCGACCCGCAAGGCTGGCAGGCGTGCACCAACCTCTTCGCCCGGACGCCACGGACCTCCGAGGTCGTGCGCATGGTTTGTCTCGAGGTGGTCAACTATGCTGTCCACACGCAAGGTCTCGATGGCGAGAGTCTGGCCTATCTCAAATATACGTTGCTCCAATATGTCCGCCAAGGATACGGCCCCGAGGCCCAGCAGGAGCCGGACCCCGTCTCGCTGCAGAACAAGCTCACCCAGACCCTGACATACCTCTTCGTCTTCCTGTACCAGGACGGCTGGCAGAGCTTCCTCGACGACTTCTGGGACCTCACCGGCGTGTCTACCAACACCGGCAACGCTCCTGGCGTCCTCCTTTACCTGCGGGTCTTGTCTTCCATCCATGATGAAATTGCCGACATGCTCCTGGCGCGGGAGAGCAACGATGCCAAGCGAAACACGGAGCTGAAGGACCGCCTCCGCGCCCAGGACATGCACAAAGTCGCCGAGTCTTGGAAAGTTCTGCTTTCGAGATACGCCGACAACGACCAGGTCGTGGAACTAGTCCTCAAGGTCGTGGGGAAATGGGTCAGCTGGATGGACATATCCTTGGTCGTCAGTCAGGACATGCTCAGCTTACTGCTGCCCGTCGTTGGCCGAACCAATCACGGCGGTGAGGACAAGGTCCGGGATACCGCCATCGACACTTTAACGGAAATTTGCGGCAAGAAGATGAGGTCTGCGGACAAGATGGACATGATCTCCTTCCTCAGCTTGCAGGAGATTGTGGGCCAGCTCATTGCTAGCCCTTCTCTGAGCGACTTCAAGGGGACGCCGAAATATGACACCGACCTGGCCGAGGCGGTTGCTAAGCTGATCAATACTGTCACGTCGGACATTGTTAAAGCCCTTGACGACTCTGCGATCAGCGAAGAGACACGAGTTAGGGCCAAGCAACACCTCAATGGCTTCCTCCCTTTCCTCCTTCGATTCTTCGCCGACGAATACGACGAGGTCTGCTCGACCGTAATCCCGGCGCTAACCGACCTTCTCACCTTTCTACGGAAGCTCGGACAACTACCTCCCGATTACTCAAGCATGCTTGCCCCGATTCTCGACGCCATCATACGCAAGATGCGATATGATGAGACGTCGACGTGGGGCAATGAAGACGAGCAGACGGACGAGGCTGAATTCCAGGAGCTCAGGAGAAAACTGCAGAACCTGCAAAAGACCATTGCCGCCATTGACCAGCCCCTGTACATGGACATGCTCAGCAATTTGGTGGCGACGACTTTTCAGACCCTGGACCAGCGAGGGTCAAGCATGGACTGGCGAGACCTTGACCTCGCGTTGCACGAAATGTACCTCTTCGGTGAGCTTGCGCTGCCAAATCATGGGCTTGGCACCAAGAATCAGCCGTCGAGCGAGGCGTCGGAGAGACTGGTTGTGATGATGCAAAAGATGGTCGGATCTGGTCAGTAGCTCATCAGCAACATTATGAGAACACAACTAACGATGGTGACCAGGTATTGCCAGCTTTTCGCATCCGGCAATTCTGCTCCAGTATATGGAGATTTGCGTTCGGTACTGCGTCATCTTTGAAAGCCACCCCGAGTACATTCCTCAAGTGTTGGAGAACTTTGTGCGACTCGTGCACCACGAGCATGTGCGCATAAAGACTCGGTCGTGGTACCTCTTCCACCGCTTTATCAAGCAACTGCGGTCTCGTGTTGGGAACGTGGCCGAAACGGTCATTCAGTCAATTGGAGATTTGCTGCCTATCAAGGCCGAGGTGCCCGGCGAGGACGCCGACGACGACATGTCCTCTGACGAATCGGACCACTCTGCCGACGCCTTGTTCACAAGCCAGCTGTACTTGTTCGAAGCCATCGGTTGCATTGCATCAACCCAGAGTACTCCTGCCGAGAAACAGGCCCTGTACGCTCGTTCTGTCCTGAACCCCCTTTTCCAGGATATGGAGGTGCATCTTCCCCGGGCGAAATCGGGTGATGTTCAGGCTGTCCTCCAAATTCATCACATTGTGATGGCCCTTGGTACTCTGGCCCACGGCTTCTCTGACTGGACGCCTGGGTCTGCTTCAGCCCACCACGCCCCGCCTGAGAAGGCTGTGTCGGACGAATTCTCGCGAGCAGCCGAAGCCATACTTATTGCCCTGAACCAGCTCAACTCGTCATCCGAGATTCGAACAGCTTGTCGATCCTCCTTTTCGAAGCTTCTGGGCGTTCTTGGGTCGGCCGTGCTGCCTCAGCTTCCCCAATGGATCGAAGGATTGCTGTCGCAGAGCTCGTCCAAAGACGAAATGGCCATGTTCTTGCGTCTTCTGGACCAAGTAGTCTTCGGATTCAAGGCCGAGATCTACGAAGTCCTCAACATGCTGCTGACGCCACTGCTGCAACGTATCTTTGGCGGCCTCAGCGAGCCTATCGCTGGGACTGACGACGAAATACAGTTGGCGGAGCTGCGGCGAGAGTACCTCTCTTTCCTGCAGATCATTCTCAACAACGGTCTGGACGGTGTCCTTATTAGCGAGGCAAATCAGGGCTTTTTCGAACCAATGATCACGTCCATTGTAGAGCTTGCAAAGACTCTGGATGGAAACATTGGCCCGAGCCGGCTTGCCTTTACGCTAATGGCGCGAATTTCTGCCATATGGGGCGGCCCCGACGTGGCGACCATTGCCCAAAATCCCAGCGCGCCGAGCGGAAGCCCCAGCCCTGCCATACCCGGGTTCGATCGGTTCATGATTGATAGATTTCACTCCGCGTGCTGGGAGGTGATGCGCAACCCGAGTTTCCGGCCCTCCCAAGACGCGCAGACGAAGCAGGTTTTGACGGAGATTGCTAGCCTGGAGCAGACGATCTATAGCAAGACGGGAGACATGTTCATCCAGGAGCTGCAGAATGGCTTGTTCCCAAGCCTTGGTATTGACGGTGGAGAGTTCCTCAGGTCGCTCACGACGTCTACGGATAAAAAGGGATTCGCGTCGTATCTGCAGGGCTTGCTAAAGAACAGACAGTAGCGGAGGGGAACCCAAAGGCGTTTAGAGGCTCGGCTCAGGTCCTGAGCAAGCGAGGTGGAGACCGCCAGCAGAGGAAGGGAGGGCGACGCGACAAGAGGCGCTAGCCCCGAGACATACCATGGATTATAGAGGCGAGAAATAAAAGAGAGAATTATACCCGTGTGAATTGTGGTCTCTTCTATTTCTGTTTACGTAGCAGGTTCTTGCACTTGAAGCACGATGTGCATGTGAGCATCGGGCGTGGAGTGTTGCCTGGGCAACCAGGACGCGGCGCAGCGCACTAACTATTCAACTTAACATTAATTAGACTTTTGACGTCGCCAGAAGGGCACAGCCCATGCGGGTGCCAGAAAAAACGTACCCCCCCTAACACCTAACCTTGCCCAGATTTCAGTCAAATTTTGGTGGAAGGGGGAACATTTATTTTGGCCCCCGCATGGACAGCTTGCTTCATCCAGGCGTCGCACGGGCCAGCCAAGCGCCGTTGCCGGCTGCTGCTCGTGCCAGACATTAGCAGTCCGGTGTCTTGGGACGTGCCACAACGCTGGCGTCGCTCCTCTTATAATTTAGCCAAAGCTTGCCAACATCACTTGGGTATAAGCCAATACTCGAATCACGAGGCGAACTGGACTCGTGGAATTTAAGTGACGGTGTGTGATCCATCGAGAAGCATCAATGAACAGAGTCGCTGCCTGGGGGCCGTTTGGCTTGAGGACAGTTCGGGAATGAGCCAACCACGGACGGGAAGGGGGTGTGAGGACGCATACAGGAAATATGCTGATGAAATTGCACTTCTGCACAATGATTTAGCACAACGATTTCTGTGTGTCTACATTACACAAGGCGCCCAAGACGTCTTTGAATCTGGCAGGCGGATAAGTCGATCGACGTGTTCCATCCTTACCCCTGAGGTGGAAAGAGACGCTCACGTCCATTGAGAGGAACGTGGGCTCGCTATGCGGACGAGAAACTTGCTCCTGCCTTTTCATTGAATAGGCATCCACGTCCGTGCCCGTTTAGTACATTCACGAGCTTAGGACGATGACGGAGCCAGTAGAAAAAAGATGGACGAGCGAGAGGGCTTTCGCTATGCAGCAACAGCGTACCTGCACTGCCTTCGGAACAGAGCTGCGAACTGCCACTCGCCGCCTGGCTCGCAATGTAATGGGCGCCCACGACAGCACTGCCAGTCCCCGTGAAAAGTTATATTCGCCACAGAGGCAGTAGGAAAATCAAAGGGGTCAGGTGACTCAGAGTAGAGCGCACGTGGGAGCGAACACTCCGCGATATGGCTTGCCTGCGGGTCCGCAAAGCGGCCCTCGTGAAAGTTTGTGAGCCGCAAATGGACCGCCCTGCTGTTCCTGGTGTCTGTCCTGCAAGTCGGTCGTGGTTGGGTACGTGAGGGCTGCTGATGTAGACGTGTGGGTGGCAGCTGCTGCGGCGCGGCCCGCTAGCATCTGCGCTGGCTGGTCCTTCCCAGCAACGAGTACCTACCTGTCACTCTCTCGCGAAAATACGTCATCTCGGTGAACGGACAAAGTGTACAAGCACGAGACTGCCTTGTTGCTCGTGTCCCAGCAGAAGCTTCGCAAGGGGGCCCACGCCCCGTCCTGGCGATGCACCACCGTCTTGCTGCGCCTGCGACGCCGCATGTCGGTGTCATCCAAAGCCTTTGCCTTGGCTCCCTACTCAAACTCATTCTATCGCTAGCATACTTCCCCAAGCGCTCTTAGACCGAGAATGCAAGGCCCGGATAGGTCCTCAGGGCTGAGCGTTCTTCGGCCGTGTTAACGTTTTGCCTCTAACTTGACCTGGAAGTCGGGCTTGCGCCCGGCTTACCTGCCTTCTGCGATGCAGGCTCCAGAGGAGGCATCATATGCCCTTCACATGTCCTTCCGACTTGAAGGAAGCTTTGGTTAGAGCCATCATATGTCCTTCACATGTCCTTCCGACTTGAAGGAAGCTTTGGTTAGCTCTTGCCTGAAAGTCACGTCTGTTCTTCTCTCCTTGTCCGCTGACCTGAAGCGGCTCTGGCTCCTCCTCTCCTTGGTATATAATTCCTCCCTTCCCCCCCTGACTGTCACTTCTCCTTTTCCCAACACACATCTTCTTCCTGCTTTCGAGATATTCACTTCACTACCTTTCTTCTTTCTTCACACCTCGCTTCGCTTACAGCTTTTGCCTGCTCGACCTGTGTGGTTGCAGACTTGCTCCTTGTAAGCTTGTTTTCTTCCGCTGAGTGCTTGCGCTTTGGTAGTCCGCTACAGCATTTACCGACGCTGGGTAGACTTCGTCAACAGTCTCACGACTTGTCATCTGTTCCTGGACACTCATACGTCGGGTTTACTTGCCTGATTTTTATTCCACATCGTTGTCTGGTAAGCCTACTTCTCAGGCCTGTCCCTGCCAGAGTCGTCGACTGACGCACAAGTCCACCAGCCCCATCTTCACCGCAGCAATGTCTTCCGTGTCGCAGGTCGTCATGGTTGGGAACGCCGGGCAAACCAAGTACAACAACATAGTGTACTGGACGAGCCGCGAAGAGACCCAATTCTTGGTGCGCTCCGGCTGCCTACCGTGGCACAACGCCCAGGGCGCGTGGGCATTTGAGACTCGGCTCATGCAGATGGCCGTGGTCGGGGCAGAAAGGGGCCGGCTTCCCCCGATCGGGGCCCTGTTTGTGCTCTCGGCGTGCAGCTGCAACGGCGTCATCGAGCCCAACATGCACCCGGCCCGCGCCGATGAGGAGCATGGACTCATCGAGCGCCTCTGCACGGCGTTGAGGAAAATCGTCGAGCGTCGCCCGGCGGAGCTCGGCAACCTTCGGATGGGCATGGCCGGGACGCTCTGCAACCCCGGATACCGCCTCTGGCTGGAGGATCCTCAGCCTCAGCCGGCCCTCTTGCTGCAGCAACAACAGCAGCAGCACCAACACCAGCAACACCAGCAGCAGCATCAAGTGGAGGAGACGCCACAGCATGCCCCCCTCGGCGTTCTCCCTGCGGTGTTTGCTCCGGTTGAGAGTCCGGTTCCGGGCCCGATTCATGTTCCGGCCGACACTCCGGCCTTTCCCTCTGGCCCTGTCCCTGTCCCTGACACGGCCTCAGATTTCGCCTATCCCTCCGACCCCACCCCTCTCATTGCTGCCGGCCCCGAGTTTGCCGCCGACCCCCTGGGCTTGGACCTGGCCGGCGATTGGCAGCCCCAGCCCGAGATGAACTTCTCGGCTCAACTGAATGAGGACGGCCTGGCCTTTGGCAGTGACTGGGAGAGGGCCTTTCTCCACGGGACTGAAGGCTTCATGGCAGAGGCCGAGGTCAACTTACCACTGGCCCCTGAGGACGCGGCTATGGAGCAGTGGTTGGCCCCGCCAGTTCCCGAACCGCTCCCGGACGCCCATGGATTCGGGGACTTGAACTACGCGGACTTGGACGCGGAACTGGACGCGAGGGAAGCGTCCCTTGATCCAGTTCTCCCTGCCTTTGAGGGCCAAGTCGAGGGCCAAGTCGGGGAGTGTACACCTTCTCACCTCGGTCAGCCCTCCGATCCATTGCCGGTGCCCGAGCCAGAGCCCGAGCCACAGCCACAGATCGGCTCCGAGGCGAGCTCCGCGCCGCCGCCGCCGCCATCGCCGCCGGCCATGAGCGTGGCGGCCTGGATGAACTCGCTCCATGCTGCGTCAGCTACCGGACGTAGACGATGAAACGGTGACGGACCTCTTCGGCTCGACATTTCGAGTGGGCAGATGAGGGCTAGCGAAGGGACAGCCAGGAGCGCAGATGAGTTGGGGTTTTTGGATCTTTTGTCAGGGTGTCTGTCCGTGGTATTTCGGTTTATGGGTTGCGACATGCCCCGTCATGAAGCGTTGTGGTTTTATATACCCAGTTTGTTTTCAGGAGTTCAGGGGTTTGGACCGTCTTTCTTTGTTTATTCATTGTTTCAGTGGTTTGGTAGAACAGCCAACTGGTTTGAAAATTGGGTTTGGAAAGGCCAAATCGCATTACAATCATGTGTATTTGTGCAACGTGAATAACGAATCTGAATGATGCCATGTGGATACCAGTGCACTAGCTTGCCCAATTCCTGCTCAGACCATGCATCATCCCGCCATCTAGATGATGTAGCCGCCGCCGCCAACGCAACGCCAGTCGCGAACACCCATGGCCTCCTCCAACTCCACGCACCACCAGAGCATCTCCTTGGCCTTGTCCGGCTGCCCACTTTCCTCGTGGGCGCGGGCCAGCGAAAACCAGGCGTCCGAGTAGTCCCACCCGCTTCCAAGGCGAGTCAAGCCGGAGAGAAGGGTGAAGGCGCGGTCGCGGGCAGCGAGGCGGTCGACGAGGGGCAAGTGTGTGGCCTTGTACGGGGCCGGGAGTTCGTCATCGGCGATGCGGGACGGGACCTCGCTGTCCGCGTTGGAGGCAGTCTGGCTATCTGGCATACCAAGACCCAACGGAGAAGACGGCAGGACCTTGGGCGCCTGGTATCTTATGCTCTTGAAGGGAGCCTGGTTGGACATGTCTAGAGAGCTAGACGCGGCGTTGTCCAGTGGAGGGACAGCAGGAGTCGGGAGGAGCTTCTCGCTGTAGATATCCAACAAAATGTTGCACAGGCCGACAGTCGCGGCAGGATGGTCCGGGCAATGCGTCAGGGCAACCTCGAAATCCGATCGGGCTGTGTATGACTCCTCTTGAGCAAGAGACAGTACACCGAGCTGGACCATGTTAGCCATCTCCAGAGTTGATCCGCTTCAAGTCAAACTCACCTCGGACCAAACGTCGCCCCACAAGTCGTCAACGCTCTTCTTTTCGGCCCAGCCCGCGGCTTTGGAGCCGCATGCTGACGGCCGTTCTCTGGCTGCTTCGGTTTCCAGGACCTGTACCAGCTGCTGCGCCTCTCCGATAGCTCCCTTGCTGTCGTCTAACAAATGCGCCCGGCGGTAGAATCCGGCAATAGTCAGCCAGATCCGGATGAGTATCTTTATTCGCTGCGTCCTCTGCTTGTCCGCGGAAAAGTGTATCAACGGAAGCAGATGTGGTGATGCATGCGTAATGTTCGCCGAGACCTCCGAATAGTCGGTATACTTGGAGTTCGTAGAGAGGTACGAGTTCATCGAGGGGGCCGCTTTGCCTCTAGAGAACGATGGAATGCGCGATGGCTTGTCCGAGAAGGAAAAGCCATCGACCTGCTCAGAGTCCACCGCTGGCGTGAAGAATGCATCTCCGTCCACAACCGTCGCTTGGTGCGAAAGTCCAGCAGCAGCAGCTTCCTGTCTCTGACGGCTGCCGCTCCTTTCTCTCGTCCTGAGACTGCTCCTTTTCCCCGACTCACTTCTTTGCCTCCGGGTTGAGCTGGCTTGCCGTGACGTGGGCGGGCCGGCGGTGGTCCCATTCGTCTCGCTCAGCTGAGTGACGGGCTTCGCAGTGGATGTGCTCTGGGAAGTTGTAGGTCTAGACACCATTACACCCGACTTCTCGCTAATAGTTGACGCGCTCGGCTGTCTCGTCGGTGGCCTCGATCGGTCCTTTTCTGTCTTGCCGCCAAAGATGCTCCCCCTGATACTTCGAAAGGTCCCGGACGTTTTCGGTGGTCGGGTGGAATTTGCCGACGTCAGACCTGGTTTCACCGCGATATTGCCAAAAAGTCGCGAGAACAGGGTCAGCAACTCGTAGCTGGCGTTCACAGCCACATCTGGGCCGTCGGTGACTTCTAGCAGGGCCAGCTGCGTCATCTTGATTTCGAGGATGCTCTCCTTTTCCGAGTCCTCCATCTCATCAACTAGGCCCCGCTGAGCCTCGGTATACACGCCATCAGCGTCGGCATCATTGACGTGTTCGCTCCGGAAATTCGGGTCAGTTTTGCCAAACAGAATTGTCGAGTTTTTGAATTGGTCCAGTGCACCCTCACAAGCCCGCGAGGCCATGGCGTAGTCTTGCCTGGCACTCAGCAGTAGAGCCAAAAGGTGCCATAATGGGATTAGAGTCCTCTCCTGCCAGTATGACCCATGAAGTAGGCTGTATACCTCTTCCTGGCCTTTGTTGGACATCAAAGCAGTTTTCACCAGCTCAACCGCAGCCGTTAGTTCTCTCCGCTCAGCCAAAAGGAGGGCCAGGCTGAAGAAGCTCTTAATGTCCTTGGAGCAGCCAAACTCTGCGGCCAGGGACTTTCGGAGATATCGAATTGCTTTGGCCTGTATTTCCGTCCTTGATCCAGCTTCGGGCGTAAGTCTCGACCAATGCGCGTGGGAGAGGCCAATGGCCTGCCAGACCAATGCCACAATGTGCGGAGCCACTGGTGGGTGCAGGTCGTTTCCGATCCCGTTCTTGATCCCATCTTCTGCTATCGAGGGAGTGCCGTTCTCGAGGGCCTTAGGCTGTGGCAGCTTCGAAAGCCAGTCCTCCAGCTCCGCTCCCAGTCGCCGCGCCTTCTCACCAGCCTGCCGATGTCCGTATCGGCATAGAGCCATGACGGCCAGGGCCATCGTCTCCAGGACAGTGCCGTCGTCATCCAAGCTGGGTTCATCTTCGCCGGTCTTGTCCACCCTCGCCTTGCCTTTTTTGACAATTTCCAAGTAGGAGTCGAAGGCTTTGAAGGCAAGATCGAATTCAGCCAGAGACAAATGGACAGTGAAAAGCGACCTCAGGATGGCAGTTGAATGATAGGTCCTGGTTGCTGCGCTGTAAAGGATCTCAAGAACGCCGCGACTGATGGCGTTTCGTCCACCTTCGCCGAGGTCCTCCTCTGACCACCCGCGACCGCACAAAATGGACCAATTCTTCAGCGCCAGCTTGACGAATGCTTCCACCTCTACCCTCTGCTCGTCGGCTCGGGGAAAAAACGTCTCGGCGAGGAGAAGTGATCGGTACGTGGCCTCTGCGTATCTGAGCTCTGTGCGAAGCTGGCCGCGTGGTGATGCACCGGCCGCGACCGGGGTCCCCTCGACAAACCCAGACTCGTAATGCAAGTCGTTTTCAAGAATACGTGAAAGAGCCATGTGGTACTCGCTCCACACGTGTCTTCGGGGAACGGAGCCCTTGAATCCATATCCTCCCGTGGCCGGCGCCTGCATGACGTTCCAGTACTTGGCCCATAAGCGAAATGGTGCGAGCGTGCAGAGGTCCGTCAAGAGCGCTTCATCGTTGTCGATGGCCTCGCTCGACAACATGCAGTACTCGGTCAAAAATAGCTCAGACCAATAGCGAAGCTGCTTTCGTATTCCAGGGCTGGACCATACGCGGTTCAGGGCCGGGGTCGCAGACTTGAGTGCAGCGAGGGCTTCTGCCCGTTGTCCTTCGCGCATGAAGCAGTTGGCCCTCAGGTAGGCAGACTTGAGGGCACAAACATGCGACCATTCGAGTGTAAAGTCTGCCATGTCGGGGCCTGTGCCTTGGTCCTCGCGGTGCTTCGGCAAGCGGTCCACGGCCAGGCCGTACTCTCCGACCACCCAATGCAGCCATCCCAAGCACACTTGAGCCTGAAACTTGTCCTCTGAGTTGCGCTGCTCCGCCTCAATAGCCGCTAAAAGTTTCGGGAATATGTTGGCGACATCGAGGTCCCGTGCGGTTGCGGCCGTGGAGGGACGCGAGGCGGCGCTGGTGGCCTTGGAGATGGCGCACTCAGTCTCGGCGGCGAGGGCAAGGCCTAGGCAGAGCATTATCAGTCTGCAAACCAAGACACCATTCATGCGGCTTCTTCTGTCACGTACATGATCGATCGGGAGCGTGCTTTCGCACCTTGCGGACCAGCTCTGGCACGGCGTCCCAGTTGCCCTCGCAGCGAGCCGCTTCCAGCTGCTGGAGGTAGTTGTTGGCTTTGGCCTAGAAGAGGCTACGTCAGCGTCCAAGTCCGTACGGTGGCCATGGCATCTCAGACATACAGTCATGTTGCGTCCAGGTCAGGGGTGTCTCTCGTCAACTACGATAGCAGACGGGTCGATCCAGAGGCATCGTAGGACAGGATCCTCGGATAGCAGTTGGCGCGTTGGACGGTGCTGCAACTGGGGCGCTGCAAAGGCGCCGTGGCAGGACGATGGTGATGACCTGCGGCGTGGTGCAGGAGCAAAACGTCGAGCGCTGTGCTCACCTGCCCTTGCCTCGGTGGTGTCGCGAAGCTGCTGCTGCACGGGTACTCGTACATCGCCTTAGCCAATGAGAGCCCCATAGCGAACCCCACGACAGGGGTCTCCCGAGAGCTGCTAGCCTCTGTGGTGGGGACCTGCAAGGCGCAGAAAAAAAGTCCCATCAGACAGCTTCAACAAGGCAATTGAACATGACCGTCGCGCCGACTACAACGAGCCATTGACTTTTTTCTCTCGCTCCGCCGTTGGCATACCGAAAGCCTCTGGTACGAGCTGCCCCATGTTGGCAACTTGTTGTTCATTCCCCTCATCGTAAGAGCGCGCCACTGGCAGCCTCTCCTTCGGCGGCCCATCACTCTCACAACCCATCGTTTCCACACATATTCAGCCCAGCAAGTCGCCAATCACTCCCGGTAGCCGAACAGCAGTCGCGCTCATGTCCTCTTCGCTCCCTCCGGACCTGCGGGTCCTCTGCAGGAAACTCACTTCCATCCCGCCGGCTCAGCTCCCGCATGCGCTGCCCGCCCTCACCAGACACATTGTCCGATGCAAGGATGCGCTGTCTGCGCCGCAGGAGCAGAAGTCCAAGGACGATGCCTCCCAGGGCTCGCTGCTCGTTCACAAGCTGAAGACGAACATCACCACCCTGCTCAATGGGCGCAGCCGCGAAGCGAGGTTCGCCGCCACCGGCTTGGTCAAGGCCTTGGTCGACGTCGGCGGTTGGGAGATGCTCCGAGGCTCCGAGCCTTGGGTGCGCGGGCTGCTGTCTATTATCCAGGTGGGCCTTCACCACCGCGCTTCCAAAACGGACTCGTGCTGACACATGTGCAGAAGGGCGACTCCTTCGCGGCCAAAGAGCTCGCGGTTGTGGTTCTCACGCGTATATACATGCTGGTGCAGCCCTACCAAACCCTCGTCAGAGAGATCGCAACGCCCACCATACCAGCCTTTGTCACGGCCTGTCTTCAGCTTTTCAAACCCGCTTCGGCATCCCCCTTGACCATTGTCGAGACCATCTGCGGTGCCTTTTCCGCGCTGATCCCGCTCTACGCCACCACCTTCCGACCATTTAGCTCTCAGATCCGGACCGCCGTGCGAGGCTACCTGGCACCCACTAGCTCAGATGACATCTTCGTCCCTCGGTCATTGCAGCGAGCCTCTGGACAGCTTGTAGCCTGTCTTCACCATGTCGCCGCAAAGTCAGGCGGCAGCGATGAATGGGCCAAGATGGTGAACGGCGTCCTGCGCGAACTCCACGCCACGTCGGACCAAGTCCTGCGAGCCGTGGACGAGTTCTGGGAGGCAACCGGTGGCTACGGCCGGACGAAAGTCGGTTTGAGTGGCGAGCCGAGCGGCGGCGGCGTTTCGGCAGATCAGTTTCCTCCATGGAGAGGACTCAGCGCCGGCGCCGAACGCCTGGTCGGACTATTTTGCCATCTATCGGACTGCCTGCGCTGTCCAACCAAGGGGGCCGTTACTATCCCCCTCAGCAACATCATGGATGCCATCTCCAGGGTTTGCTTAATAGCAAGACTGTCGCCAAAGTCTCAGACGTGGGATCAAGCTTTAGACACGAACCCCGCCATCGGGAGGGACGAAAAGGAAGAGCTTTGGAGCATCATGCCTGACGTCCACGTCGCGGCGATGGGCCTCGTCCTCACCATCCTCTCGAGGCTCAACACGGGCATGCTGCCACTGGTCCCCGAGGTTCTCGACCACCTCGTTCGCGTCTTCAAGTCTGGCATGAATATCCCGACTGTCCGCGAGAGTGGTTACCGAGTTCTCAACGGCCTCTTGTCCCTTGCTGGGCCGACCATGTCAAAGACCACGGTTACTATGCTCGAGCCTCTGGTTGCGGCGTGCTGCCGCGACCTGCAACAAGATGCTGGCTTCGTCAAGCCAACCAGCAAGCCAGCCTCATCGTCCAAGGACTCGAAGAAGAATGGCGTCGCAAACGCAGATCTCTTCCTCCAGCCGCAGGCATCCGCCGCAGAGGAAGTGTTCAGCCTCGACCCCGACCACAAAGCTGCAGCCGAGAGCCTCCTCCCGACGCTGCTGGCCAACCTGCCCCCGCAGCACCTCCGACCCACCCTCCGCGGCCTCTTCGACAAGACGGCCATTCTAACGCGCAGCCGCGATGCCATGCTGGCGAGCGTGCTCAACCCCTACAAGGATCAGCGCGGTCGCATGTATCCCAGCATCCTGCCCCATTTGTCGAGGCAGTACCCGCAGGATCAAGGGCTGGAGGTCCTGCGGAGCAATTTACGCACGGGCAGCGTTCCCGGAGGTAGCGACATGCTCGCGTCGGTCAACGAGCTGCAGGAGGAAGAGGAGGACATCGATGCCGAGATGGCCGACGACGAAGGGAACGCCGAGGAGACTGCACCGGAGGCTGACGAGGGCGTCGAGGACGTGCAGAAGCCTGGGACACTTCCCGCCGCACCGCAGGTCGAACTCGACTTACCACTGCAACCCAATCCGTTCGAGACAAGAACCACAGCCGCAACCCGAGCAGAGTCGCCGCCCAAGCGCAAGCACGAGGGTTCCGACTTGAAGCCGCCAAAGCGGCAAGAGGTCGAGAAGCCTGCCACTGCTATTGAGAGAGCGATTGTCTCTCAATCGCTGGCGAACGAGGACGAGGAGGATGACGACGATAGCGATGGTAGCGTACACCTGAACATGGAGCTAGACGATGACGACGACGACGACGAAGACGAGGAAGAGAAGGAAGACGAATAAACGGGGCAAATTAAAGTCGGGATATAAAAGTCCATTATTTGTTGGCTGTAGGCCACTGTCTCTGGGTATACGTATGTCAACAAAAACATGCCCCCATATACTTTCGGGGAGAAGTAGCCTGCAAATGTCTTGACATTGTCAGAGGGGAAACCACAAGTCTTCGTTGCCCCTTGACTTTCCGTAAACGCCGCCGCTCCACATTCTAACTGGGCGGTGAAAATGCGTAAAACATATTGCAAAAACCAAGACGAGCGCACCGGACCATGGGTCGCGTAACTAGTCCATGAGCCAGGCTCTACGCTTCTCCTCTTTCTTCGCGCGACGCTTCTCCTTGTACGCTTTGAGCTCCGTTTTACTGAGCCGTTGATTCTGGCGCTCGGCCTTGAGGCTGCGCCCGTCGTGGGCGTTGGCGGCGGCGTCGACGTCGAAGAATGCGTTCATCTGCCGGTGGGACTTGGCCTCGTCGCTGTGACGGTTTTGGCCCGCCGCGCCCAGGCCTTCAAACTGCCCGGTGTGGTGGTTGAAAGCCGCCGTTGCGCCGAACGCGGCGGTCGAGGGATGCACGACGGCGGCGGCGGCGGCGGCGGCTTCTTGCGCTTCTTTCTCCTGGTTGTACGCCTGCGCATACCACGCGTTTGGGTCGTAGTCACCATGAATGGCGGGATTATAGCCACCCGCAGCCGGTCTCTCGTTTACGGGCGGCGCAGAGACGCCGGGGGCTACGACTTGTGCAGCGACGCTGTCAGCCTCGGGGACCCGGGGATTTTCCCACTGGGTGACGCCGGTGAAGCGGTTGGCAAAATACCACCGCCCGGAGTACGGCTCCAGCTGTGCCTCCCAGCCGTCGTCCTCAGGCTCCGGGGCCGGCTCTTCTGGAAGGGGAGGTCCGCCAGGGACCGCTTCATCAGGCAAAGGAGGTGTGTCATCGGTCTTATCCCCGTTATCGGCTTGTTTCTCTGCTTGGTTTACGGCTTGTGTCTCAAGGTCTTCAGCTGGCATTGCAGCTTCGGTCTCGGAGTCCTTTGAAGCATCGTCATGTCCAGCACTCGCTTGATCGTTCATCAATGGTGAAACGCCATCCGCCGCGACTGCTGCAGTGTCCTCAACCAGGGCATCCTGCGCTCCGGCGTCAGCGAGCTCGGGTGATTTGGATCCAGGCTTGGGAGCAGCTGCTGCGGCTGCAACAGGCGAACGAGGTGAAGTCATGGCGGCGCAGCGCGAGACCAGTCGCACAAAATGTGTCCTGTGAGCTGAAAGGATGTGAGCATCCTGAAATGGCGGGTCGTAAAAAATATACTCAATGTAGGCACCTGGAGAGAAGGCGGTCGGCAACCGGCAGACGTGTACGTGCGGAGGCGAGCTTCGTTGCGCGAGGGTCCCTCTGTGTTGACGCACGGCTCGTGACGATGTTGGTCTGTCGAAGACGCAGTTTGGAGGTTGTTGGTGGATACCCGTTAGACCGGTACCGTACGGGCGGTTTCACGTGACGCCATTACGTGAGAGGTCAAGAAGCCAACGCCTCTGTTCTCAACACCACTTATTTCGCAGCGCTGGCGACTCGTTCCCAAAGGCAGTACCTACATATCACAAGGCTTTCCAGGAATCTTCATGCACATTCTACCTTATCTGGATGCCCTTGCGACGTGGACGTGGAACGAGAGCCGTGAGACCGACAACTGGTGCCTCTAGTGCCGGTGAGAGACGCAGGGGCACAGCAACGAGGGCTTGCGAGAGTGTGGCCCGTCGGATGTCTGCCGGCGGGCGTGGCCTGGCGCTGGACCTTCTCTTGTGGAGATGAGTGTTGGTGAATTAACCGAGTCATTTAGATGTGCCATGCTGAAATATGAATAATCTTGTGGACATTCGTCTCTCGATGCTACGTACTCCGTACCGTGACTTGGCTTGGCTACCGCCAGGGGCACTGTTTGGATTGCTTGTTGAAGCCAAGCACCCCAAGCCTTGGTATAGTGTCAGCATCCTTGTTCGAGTCTCACCGTACATGGATGACAATTGAAATTCATTGATGGCGTACGGAGTAGAGCGAGATGTTATGACTGCCGAAAGGGCTCGCCAACATCGGGTTGTCATCATATGTAGCAACATAATAAGGCAAATGCCATGCCTTCATTAGGTCATCATCACGATCTAAATGCGCCTCCAAATCACACACCCTCCATCTCCAGTTTGTCGCTTTCAATTACGCCGCCTCCGCCCGCTTACCCTATACACTGTCGGGAAATCTCACGATCTCGCCCTGCACGCCCCATAGCGCCGCAGCCACGACCCGCTTACCCCAGCCTAACCGCCGCAATCCAATACCGTCCCCATGCAAGCCCCTCAGGGTTCTCCATCTCGCCCATCCCCTCGTGATCCCAAGAGATTTCTTCAGCCCGCCCGTGCGTGAGACACGCCATTGCTCCACATCACAGCGTCACGAAACGGGCCACAGGCGGGCCATGTTCAGAGAATATGTCGTTTCGTCTCGTGAATCGTTGCCAGCGAAATGACAAAACCTCATCGTAAACACACTATTGTACAGCAAAGCCCGAACATTCCATACAAGAGCAATTCGACACATGTCCATCCCAAGTGCGCTCAAACAAATAGTGTACTCATTCACAAACCACGCTATAGGGCTACTGTGCGAGCCGACGACACCAAGCCACCGACTTAAGCCCCGGTGTTAATAGTCCCAGCCAAGCAATAATTCTCCATACCATAACGCCAGAAGCAGAAGATGAAGAGACCAACTTTTGATTACCCCTACCCCGGTCCTTTTGATTTCTTGTATCCGCCTTCGCAGGGCTCGTAGCCAGTGGGTATTGTTCGGCGCATCGCTGTCTCGTTTCGAGAGGCGCGGCACCACGAAGGCGCTGGCGTTGGGAAAAAGCCTTGCGAGTTTTTTGAAATAAGAAAGTCTGGGTAGAACACAATTTTTAAATGAAGAACTGGCTCAGCCAGATCAGAAGATAAACATGAAGCTCCAGGCAAGATTTGCAATATGGCAAAGCCAGTACCGGAAATGTGAGACCTGGCCCTGCTGAGAGCCTTGTATCCAGATGTCGAGCGGACGCCGGGTAGAAGCGGACGGTGAACGGAAGTAGAGCCCGTAGTCTGGAGCTGACATCTCGATCCCTGCATTTGTTGAGGCGATAGATGACGGGACTTTCGTTGGACCCCGGTATTCTGCTCTGCCATTCATCTCATCGATGAGACCCCCCCAGGTCTGCAGAATGGTAGATCCACGCCTGATGAGTCGTGCCAATCGCCAGGTCCTGCGGATATGACCACACTCGTTCTTGTTCAACCGATCATATTCGGGTGCCCGAGCAATCCCACGCCGACTGATGGTGACGTTGACGTTGCTATAGTCCTGTCAAGCAGCTGCGGCTCCCCGTCCTAGTCACCGCAGGTTGGTCTGGTCGAACGGAAACTGCTGGTGGTTCGGGAAAGCCATGCTGGCGCTAAGGCCGAAAGGGTCCCAGTCAATATTCTGGTCCAAAAGCTGCGTCATCGAAGGGAACGGATGGTTGGCCACAGATGCCTGGTGGCTTGACTCGTGTGGCTGAGTGACGTGGTGCCCCGGTGCGGTAGAAGTTGGCGAGAGAAGCATCGTCTGCTGATTGTCGCTGTTGAAACCGGTGGGGTAGGGTCCTGGGCCATTTGGTGTGTCGATCTCGGAGTCGTCCATCAGGTCGTTTTGGCCATCGTATTCATGCTCTGCAGTTACTTGGTCAGTTGAGGGAAGCACTGAGTTGGGAGTGGATTTGTTGGCTTACCCAGCTGTTCAGCATGGTTCTGGAACGCAGGCGTTGGGTAGAACGAAGCACCGTTGCCCAGAGAAGTGCCACGACTAGCCTGCATCATGGACGACCTCGCGGCGGCATTTACGTTGGACGGGGGCATTGGTTGTCGAGGTAGTCCCGCCACCGATCCGCGCATGGAAATGCTGTCAGATGGGGCGGGGGAGAAGGCCGAGGCGACGTTGGTCGGTGAATTCGAGTGCGATGACGGTGTCGGCCGGTTCTTGGGGGACGTGGCGGACTTGTGAGGTGGCAGTCCGGTGGACAAGGACGTCGATCCAGGCTCGGTCTTGGGAGCGATGTTGGAGTTGGACTTGCGCGAATGATGGTGTCGGTTCAAGATGGCGCGCTGAATCGTGGGAGGTTGCACCAGGTTCTGGGGCATATGGGTCGGCCCCAGGTCAGGGCTGCCCGTCTTGGCGTGAAGTTCGGCCTGGACGTCGATACCTGTGCACAGTCATGTCAGTCGCGCTGTGTATCGAAGGGCAAGAGCACGGACGGGACGGATGGACTGACCCTTCTCGAGCAAGATGCGCTCCAGCAGCGAATTCTTGTAACGAAGCATCAAACACTCCTCGGCGGCAGTCCGATGGGCAGTTTGGAGATTGTGCAGATTGGATTCATGGACACGGATCGTCTCCTCTAGCTGCTTGATGTACTCGGTGCGGCGCTCCCGGAAGGCGGCCTGGGCCTGCCTGTTGCGCTGCTTGCGCTCCTCTGACGTTGCGTAGATCTAGGTTAGAGTTTTCGAGTCAGCGCATGTCTCGCCTTGTGCGACAGTCGCACACTGGACTATTGGTGAGCGGCCAATGGGGGCGATGGCGGCGAGAAGACCGTGCGAGGGTGGCATGTGGTTTGAGGCAATGGCAACGAACGGCCCAGTGAGGGGTAGGTAGAAGCCGCAAGGTAGAACTCACGGGTTTGCGTCCGCCCTTCCTCTTGGGCTGCTGGGCGTCCTGAGAGGCATTGTTGTTGGCCGACACAGGCGGGTTCTGGTCTCTCTCGGGGGTGGAATCGACCGAGTCGTCAGACTCGTCCTGGCGGGGAGGGATCGGCTTGTTGTCGATGGACATCCTGTCGGCCATCCCTCTGGGTCGCGGCGCGGGGCCTCGAAGACGACAGCCGCGGTGCGGCAGAGCGCCCCAGGGTCTCAAGGAAACAAAACGGCAGCGACCGTGACGTCGTCGGCGCGGGAATGCTTGCTATCGACCGCTATCTCTCGAGCGCGGCTGCGTGCTGTGCGAAGGCCCTGGTGGAGGAGGCGGCAAGGCGAAGGCTGCAGTCGGGTTGATAAGACACCTCGGGCAAGGTCTGTGGGTGTTGCAGGGGGAAAATTCGGCCTGGATCCAGATGAGGCAACTGGCAGCGCGTTTACGGCGGCTCGGCAGCGGTTGCACCGGGGAAGCGACAGCGAGGGAAAAAGAGCAGCGTCGGGATGGGATATCTAGCCGCAATAGATAACGTCAGGGTCGCAAACAAAGACGCAGTTGTGCTCGCCAGCTTGCGAGTCGAGAACGGGAGGCACCTGTGGAAGCAGCGTCCCCGAGGGTTTTATGTAATGGGAACTGCGAAGAGGGGTGCTGGGGCAGCCCTGGACTCTCTCTTCTGCTGAGTGCGGCGTCTCCCCTCAGCCCGTCCGTCGCCAACGCCAGCGCCAACGCCCGCGTCCACGCCCCAGCCCACGCCCTCCAGGCTCACGCTCCCGGCTGATGCCCTCTTCTCTTGGCCCCCTCCACCCCCAGCCAGTCACGGCCTGAGGTCCCTGGACGGCCAGTGGAGCGAACTCGAAGGTGCAGGCCTGGGATTGGACTCCAAAGCGTGGAGTTTGCGCCAGGCCCAAGGTCTTCCAGCACACCCTGCTAGTTGGCCCATCGCATCACCTGGCCTAACTTCTTCACTAAGTTGCTCCTTTTCCCCTGTCCCCTTCCCGCTCATCAATCCCCATCCGCGCACGGCGCCTGGCGCCTCCGCTGCTGTGACGGCGAGGCGTTCCGCCGTTGCTGCAGACTGAACGGTGACCGTGCTGCTGTTGCCGGTGCCGGTTTGGCTGCAACATACCCAGCTTAATGCCTGCTCGGTCTGGTGGCTGGCCGTCGACGAACTCGTCCCTGCTAACAAAACCCACCCGGATACGTTGTTGTATGTAGCAGATTCCCCGCTTCTGTCTGTTCGTTCCGTGCTGCCCGCAACCCGCCCCATGCGGGTGCCTCCCCGTCGAGTCATGGGGACTCGTGGTGCCCTCGATCCCAAGCGGAGGCGACATACGGTACCGACGTGGCCGTCTTGCCAGGCATCAGATCCTTTGTTAGTCTTACACGCCTTGTCCTCGGAGGATAACTTGGGGAAAAAAAGATTCATGCTTCCCGATGTTCTCGGACTGCGTCATCCCCTTTCCCTTGCACCCCTCCATTGGCACGTTCAAGCACGGCTCCTCATCGTCTGGACTGCTTGATGGCTTTTCCATCCATTGCCTTTGGCGGGCGCCGAGGACGGCGAGGGGAGGAATGGCGCAGGAGCAGGGCTGTCCGCTAGCGTCGGTGTCAAGGGCGTTACCTACGAAAGACCTGGGCTGAGCCAAGCCGCGCAACTTGTTGCCCCGTTTCTGCGGCTTTCTCCAAGGTACTGTATGGGTAGTGCGAGTGTCCCTCGGGCAACGGCGTGGAGTTCCAAGAACCTGCGAGCCGTGTCGACTTTTGCCGTACGAGTACTGTCTGTCGTCGTACGGCCTTTATCATTTCCACGTGGGTTGGGCCTGGCCATCATGGCGTGAGGAAACCTCCAGGAGGAAATTGTCCGTCTGACCACCACGGGCTGTTGATTCGTCTGCCGCGCCGACTTGATCTGTCGCAATGGCCGCGTTACAAATTACAATGCCTCACCGTGACACAATCACTTGCCGATGCTGTTGGAGGGTCGATGTCTTTGGCGACAGACCGTCAGGTTGCGTGCCAAGTGCGCCGTGAGCCAGCCTGCGGAGATCAGCTTTGCCTGTAGAAGCTTCGGCCGACTCGACAAAAGGGCCGTTGGCCGTTCGTCTGTACGATTTACGAGCATCACCGGGATCGAATGGAGCCTGGCTGGGCTATCACCTCTGTGAGCGGGCAGTGCATCACATCATCTGTTCCGTATACTGCAAAGTGCAAAGCATAAGGTAGTTCAGCACGTTGCCTGTCGCGCGGGATGGGTACAAATGTGGGCTGAGGTCAAAGTCCGGCGCGGGTAAGGCGTGAAAGAACGGTCCAGATTGACCAGCGACCGTGGTGCAGCCTATGCCAAGGAAGCCGAAGCCATGTACTCGTATGCCGCTTTGGTGCGCCTTGGTGACGGGCCTCGTTGACGAGACCTGCCGACTTGATTGCGTGCAAAACACTCAAGTTCAGCTCTCTGTACAGACCCATCGTAGTTCGGTTCCAGTGCAGCCAGGTTTATGCCGTGCTTGAAACGCATCGACTTTCTGATTGCAGCTGCGCCACCAGCTGTTCATGCATTCATCCCATTTCAACGGCAGAGACTGCTGGGAATCGTGATCAGCCCCAGTCGCATGGGTCAGCGACCAGCAGGACGACTACGAGTACTTTATTCACGCGGTGTTCCTGGATCTCGACACCGGCAAGGTTGATCAAGATAAAATTTCGTGGGTCAGGGGACTTGGGCGCCATGCTCTAGCTGCGCTGCTTCCCGTGTCTACAGAGCGGCACCACCCTGGTCGGGCAGGAGGTTGGCGTTTTCGGCGGACGGGATGCCAATCTCGAGCAGGGGAAGATGTAAGAATTGAGGCCGGCTCTTGGGTCCAAAAATGACTGCCACACAGCCAAGTAAGTTACTCGCTGCTTGAATGCCGCTGTTGTGGCCGCATGACACCGTTCCAAGGGAGGCCGCCATCTCTTCCTTCGCCAGCTGCATCCTCTACGATACGGTACAAGGGCCCCTCCTTGCCCGCAACTCGGAGCGCGGTGGTTGCTGGGGCGCGCGGAAAACGGCTCTCGGGGCGTCGACGTTGGCTGGCTGGCTCCATGGGGTGGGCTTTCTGGCGGATTCAGAGGGGTGTGGGCTCGCATGCCATGCCTCCCCAGTGTGGTACCTGGCCCAGGCCGTACGGACTACCCCGCCCGGGACTGACGAGGACAGCCTCCCTCCAGGTTCGCGAAAACTCTTCCCAAACCTGGGTGGCCCCGGCTGCTCCGTCGCTCAAGGCGAGGGGTAGCAGATCGTCGTGATGTGGAGGGAGGCAGGGGCTGGCGTGTAGGATCTACACATTGAGATGTGCGATGCGCCATGGAGCTCCAGACCGAGAGGCGTCGGAGGATGGTAAGTATGCGTTGAACGGGACGAATCGGACAATTGATGCCGTCACGCTGCCGGGTCGGCCTTTGTTCCAGGCGTCAGAAACATGCGCAGATGTCATGGACGATGCAACTGCATGCACATGCCGCGACCAGTTCAGCGAATGAAGCGGGGACCACTATGCGCCGGAAGGGACCTATACTGCAATTCCGAGGAGCAATGACAACAGCTTCGTATCTTCTGTCCGTCGGAGCCGTCCTTGTGCACCAAGTACGAAAGCATGCTGGCGGTGCACACCAGCTCGCAACTCTTGTGGCTTACCTGCTTGCTGCTTGTCCAAGCACACTTCTTGGCAGGCTTTTGTTGCCCCCGTTGTGTCTCGCGCCCATCGGCGAACCCCACGATGTCTCTGAAAGACGGCGATTCCTCTTTGACTCTAACTCGTCTCAACTCTGCTCGAGTGCGCCACGCAACCGGACAACCCACGAGGACGTCCTGCAAGGCCAATGCGCCTCACCACCGACCCAATTGTCGCTGGCGGGCCGGTTCGTGTCATGGCGTGGCTGGCTCTTGAAGTGAAGTCTCTCCATTGACCACGTCGAGCCAGTCCGAGTCGTCGTGGCGTGGTCATCTGACCTGAATTTTTTCTGCAATGGTCGGGGGAACAACAGCTGGCCTGGGTTGGCGTCAAGTGATGGGCTTCTAGAAGGGTTCTGGCGTCGAATCAGAGCCTTGCCGGGCTCAGAGAGGGTCCGACTATCGGGCTTCATGTCCAAGCCATTGGATGCTAAAACATGGTGTCACGGCCAGCACCTTGCATCATCGGGTAAAACCAATCTGTTGTTTCGTATGAGTACAGCGTCCTTCGTAAGAAGCATCTGAAATTATACGGACGAGACAATTGGCTGGCTTCGACTCTGATGGATCACTGCGTGACGCGTTGTTGTATGCAACACTCACAGCTCCGGAGTGTGTGCATCTGGACGTCATAACTTCATCTTCACTGTAATAGCATGCATCTGCCCCAGACATCTGGCAACCAAATTCCTTCGTAATTGGGGAGCCATGGTGGAGACACAATTTTCTACTCGTACGCTCTACCACCAGGGTCTGACGCTGTGAGGTCGTCCGAGGTCGCTTCACGGTGTGGTTCACATGACCCGACTTGCCAGCCTCACTGCTATTGTTGGGAAAATGTTGAGCGCTGGCGTGGCGAGTTCACCGCCTGTGAGGAGGGCCTAACACGGAGAGAAATGCAAGTCGTTTACCTGATGGCACCCAGTTCATCGTCACACTCAGAGCAAGCAGTATGATGCTAGGTATGAAGAGGGCAGCTCTCTGCTTCCGGTGCCCTTGGCCTCTGACCTGGGTCGATCGGAAGACTGCCGATGCCTAACAGCAGATGCTACTGCGGTAGGAAGCTGCCATTGTTACGGGCAGAGCACACGTCATCGAGCTACAGCACGTAGAGACCGAGTCGAGATGCTTTGACACGGCATCTCGATTTCATATTTGATGAATTGGTCGAGGCCCCGCACGGTACGTACAGGGCTTACTTATGTTGGCACTGTATGCTACGCACGGTACGTGTCCAGAGCGTGGAGCTTGGGCCACCGCCCGACGCCAAAGTAAACAAACCACCCCCCGCCGGTTGTCAACAACCCCCAGACGCCAACTTGACATCATCCCATCCTTGCCGACGCCTTGGTGCATTCCTTGTCATCCACTCTTGCTCCGCTACGACGCGCTCTGTGAGCATCACATCCGCGAAACACCAAGCATTGAGCGCATCCTGGGCAATGACGCCGCCGACTCATCGTCGCTCGGCGCGACTCGCCAGCGCTTCCATTAAGGTACGCTATCTTACGCCTCTATCGCCTCTCCCGTGCATGCTTCCTGACTTCTTCCGCTAGGAAAAGCCCGCGTCCGAGCTTTCGTCCATTGCTGAACACAAAGATACTCCTCGCCGCCCAAAGCAGAAGAGCCTCGACAATGTTTCCTCTCCTCATCGACAGCAGCCGAGCACCCCGATGTCCTCGGCACTCAAGCCTCCACACGAGGAAATGCACCCAAGCAAGGTCCATCTGACTACAGGGGAGCCTTCTTCTGCCCTCCGACTCGGCTTTTCCGATATCCCTTCCGATAAGGATGCTCGCCAGTTTGGTATGCCCTCAACGCCATCCAAGGTTGGCAACATGCCTTCGTCTCCGTTCACCTTTCGCTTTGCTCGCGAGGGCGCCGACGCCACGTTGAGCGGTGACGCGCAACGTATGATGGACGAGATTCGAGGCCAGGCTGCGAAGATTAAAGCCGACCTCGTAGCCCAGAGAGAGGCAGATAATTCGTCTGCCAACTTCAAGGGCCGCGCCATCGCCATGCCGAAGGGGAAGTCTGGACGCTACAGTGCTGCGCACATGGCCGAATTCAAGAAAATGGACTCGATCGAAGGACACGCCTCAGCTTGGAGAGCGCAGAACGGACGGTTTACGCCCGTCAAATCGAGCCTGAAGCGCTCTAATTCCAAGACAAACCTTGACACCACGCCGACATCTCAGAATTCTGGCATCAAGCCATCCCTTTTCAGCAAACGTCCTGGCGAGACCACCGATCAGCGAACCGAACGCGGCCTGAAGCGCACTTCATCTGTGGCAAACTTGGACCATGCTTCGCACCAGGCTGTGGTCAAGGCACCGGAAGCCATTGCACCGCTGGGCAGAGCTCTCCCGATTGCGAAGGATGGGCCGCAGTCTGCCGTCAAGCGACTGAAGCAGCGCCAAGAGGATGACACGTCGACTTCTCGCCCGATGTCTCGCGATGACAATTCGGGACCGTTGCCCAAAGGGCGGTCGGGATTGGCGCGTCTCATGAGCCCTACGAAGTCTTCACTTGCCCATGTGGCAGCCGTTGGAAAGCCTACCATCTCTTTGGTGTCGTCGCCATCAAAGTCGAGTATACCAGGCCTGGTCAAGTCCACCACCGCAACCAGCCTCTGCTCAATGTCGACGACAGGTGACTTGAAGCGCCGCATCATCAGCCCTAGTCGTTTTCAGAGGGTCAAGTCGATTCTTCGCGGGCAAAAGGTCGACGTGGATGGAGCGCAGAGCGCTATACCCCAGCCCGCCTCTCAGGTCTCGCTGACTCCAGCACCGCCGCGCGTTGAGAAGGACTTGCCGCCGATCCCTCTGACTACCCCACGCCGCAAGTTGACGAAGCGTGTGGCCTTTACGCCCGAGACCACCAAAGCGGCGATGTCCCAGAACTCACCCTCGCCCAAGAAGTCGAGCAATCCTAGTGACAGAGCCCCTCTGCAGGCGATTGATGCCCAATATCTGGGTCTCGACGAAGTTCTGGCCCAATCCAAGTCGCAAGACAATCTGTATCCTGACCTTTCGCCCTTGAGGCGCCTGGTCGAGCCGCAGACCCAGCATGGCAAGGCACGCATCCCCACTTCGCCAGGAACTTTCACCTTCCGCAGCGATCACACAATCAAATTCGAAGACATGTCGGCCAAAGGATTTGGCGCCAACCCAGGCCAGTCGAGTCTGCGTCATGTTCGTGGCTCCATCGCGCCTGTATCAGATATGCCGGGCAGCTTCCCTGCTCCTCTATCTCCCAGCTCGCATGCTAACAAGGAGAACACGGCACCGCCGCCTGCCAGGATGCTGTCGGGGACGGCTCACGGAATGCCCAACAAAAAACGCCACCGTGCCAGCTCGGACGAGGAAGACGCAGAAATAGAGGCAGCAGAGCGTGCCATGAAGAAGCACAAGAACGAACATGTGCCCGAGGGCGAAGCGTTGCTGGCCCCCCGTCTCGTGGGAGCCGCTCCTGCTAGTGGTGTTAAGAAGAACCGCTTCGGTCGATCGCCGGTCAAGACTCCAAGCCGTACTCCTAGTCGAACCCCTGGTCGGGCTCCCGTGTCGGCAACTCCAAGCAAGAAGGGCTCCGTACTGAGTATCAGCCACCTCAACATGCTTGCTCGCCCGAAAAATCGAGGCTAGATCATTGATGAGTTTTACTGGGCCATAGATGTGACGTGAAGCTGCATCGTTACTTGTTGCTAATGCGTTCTCCCGGACTCGGCGCTGATTTGAGACTCTTGTTCTAGCCTGCACCTGGAAAGGCCAGCAAGTTGCTGCAATTTATCTTTGTGGCTGGCGTTGGATTATGTAGTGTGATTGCACACCAGGATACCGTGTGTAGTGGGCTGAGATTGTTTGATCGTGACGCTTGTCTCGCTTGAGCAGACTTGCTGTCAGATATGGTGTTATAGGTCAAGGAAAATGGCGTTGAGCAAAAGGGATTCGCCTTGCGAATGGGGTTCATCAAGGATTTAACATTGTATTACCTTGTTGTTATTTTTTGGCAGAACAACCGACTGTGTTCCTTCCTTGGGCCATGTGCTTGGCCTATGACGGTCGAACGATCGATGTGCCCTTCCCTTCTACCCCGAGCCCCTAGAGTCGGCGTGTTGCCCCTCGCCGCTGTTCATTTCATCCTGGCACCACCCGAGGGACGGTCGGGGTCCTACGCTATCCTTCGACAATCGTTCCAAAAAATATTCTTATTATTTCTCGATCGACAACGTTGGCAACTGAAATCTTTGGCAAGGACAATTCTAGTCTCATTGGCCTAGCAAACGGTCCCTGCCTTTGCGAGCAAAACGCCAGCCTTTGTCACTCTTACCAGACTTCCGGCATGAAACCATCGAATAATACCAATGTGTTCACCTGTACTTTCTGCTATAACGTCTCTGCCGGTCCGCCGCACGTACTCGGGAGATCTCTCCGTCTCGCCTGCCAGGCATGCTATTCCGCGCTTCTCGACCTCTCGATCTGCTGGGTATGCGGAGAGATGATCTTTCGGGGTGACGACTGCGTGAGCTTCGGATGGTGCTTCTGGCACAAAGCTTGCTACGGCTGCCTGCTCTGCGGGAGCCGCATGATATGCGCTGGAGTACCCGTCCGGGCCCTGTTCAAGGACGGTGTGGGACTGGGGTACGGAGAAGCGGGAAAGCGAGAGGTGATGAAGCCGCCGCTGTGTGCCTGGTGCATGGTAGAGGTCGAAATGGATGAGCTGAGTGAAGAGGCGGTTGTGCAGAAGGGGCTGAGAAGAATTGAGGCTGTTGATGGAGGAGTGACAATGAACCGACGGGCGATAAAGGACGGCCCGGAGGGGAGAACAACACAATTCAGACGAAGCGTAGGGGTGAGGTCTCAACCTTCCAGAAGGTGCAAACGCGCTGATCTGAGCACAGTCTCCATCGCAAGGTTCTCTTTCAGAGACAGGAGGAGACGATACAACAAGTGACGCATTCACCACGGAAAGGGCGTCGATGTTCGCAATATATGTCGATCAGAACGATCCTATAAATGGCCCCTCATTCAAGCCATGTCCACTCAAGCCCATCCCCCTGTTTATGCGGCGACGAGAAAACGGATCACTCGCATACCTAGGAAACCAGTCTTCTCCAAGCAGTGACGTTCGGGAACGTCTACCCCTGACGGTCTCGTCTCCTGAGCCCGGGGCTTTCAGCGCGTGGGAGTCTTGTACTGATGTCACCGAAGATTGAAGAAGTACGGCGTATTCGTACGGATCCGGCCACTCGGCTGGAGACTAAGTCCTCGAACGCAAAAGGCTGCTCAAGGACCCTTCGTCGAGGTTGACGGCGTAAATTTGGCGCTCAACAATCGTCTCCAGATTCCCTACTGGATGGGATACTGTGCGCCCACTACGCAGGAGCCCTCAAGGCTCGTTACAGGGGAATCTGACGGAAAGCAAGCGCGCGAAGTTGGCATTGAGCAACAGATAAGCTTTATTGACGGGATGGTCAGCTCACATGAAGTTGTTGAACCGTGCATCGGACGTGGGCGTGAAGAAAGTCGGACTTTCAGACCAGCTCAACTACACCTAGAGAGGATAATACAAAGCATGAGTGTGAATCTGCCGAGGAACAGCGCCTCCTTAATGGTGATCTCATATCAGATACTGTGTTGCATGCAATCGTTGAGCTGGGATGACACACGCTGGCTTACACGGTGCATTGACAGCAGGGACCGGTACCTGAGCTGCGTCGGCTAATGTGCGGCTTGGTTACTCGACTACAGGTACAACCAACCGCCTCGGAGACCTTCAGCTGCAACATAGTGGGCTTGCATTGGTCTGCTGGCATCGGTGGAGAGCTGTCTGTGACGTGCAAAAGCAAGGCAGACTACAGGCAGGCGTACGGGTGTGTTGATTCCGTAATCAGCTGCGCAAGAGGCAGCTTGGTGATGAATGGTAGCCAGGGCAGCTTTATGACGGCTTTGAGCCCTAGTTATGACGAGCTGGTCCGGTACTTTTCAACAGTCACAGTGCGTGTGTTGAAGTACACAACGCAATGGAAGCCACTGGACGACGAGGCCGGGAACTGGATCTGCTCAGCTAGAAACAACGGCAGATACATGGCCAATTGAGCAACAATGACGCTGCGCATCCAACCTCACGGACCACAGAAGCAACACCTGCGCGCAGAAGCAAGTGCGGCGAGCTCGTTGCCGTGTTGGGATGCGCCCACTGGCACAGGCTGGCTGGGGTGGGTGGGCGCTGCTGTTAGTGTTTGGTATGCGCACGCAGCCGACTGGCCTAACAGGTGGCCATTGGAGCCCTAACAACTCGACCACAAAAAATTACGGAATTAAGCGAGAGCGGGCCCTGTGGGAGGCGCTAGCTGCAGCGTACAGGCGTACCAGCAGCACCAGAAGCAGCCAGAAGCCTTGGTGCCAGCGACCCCAGCCCAGCCCGGCCCAGCAACCAAGCGTGCATTTTCTTTCTCGCTCGCTGCCTCACCAGCTCTGCTGCCACTCAAGGAAGACCAGCTGGTGCCCACACCCCGTCCCGACCTACGCGCTTTTCACCCTCCCAGAGGTCATGCGATCGTAGACCGCTCCCTTGCCACCACACGAGCAACCCGACCGCCGCCATTGAACTGACACGGTAACCGGCGACGAGCCCGACGACCAACATGTCCAACGTCGCGTCCCAGGTACGACTCTCCAGTCTCTTCTTTTCCTCGTTCTTGATGCCGCCGCAAACCAGCTCCTGCTGCCGCGCCGCGGCTGAATATAGCAGAGCTGCCCTCGCTGCCTCCATGCCTTCATCACCGCACGCAGCTGGACTGTTGACGCTGACCTGCTTGATAGAACCGTTTCGCCTACCTCGGTACTGTCCTTGCCCAACCCCCTTCTCCCGCGACCAAGTTTTGCGTGGACCTCGGTCGAACTGCTCGATCCTCCCGAACCGCAAGTTCAATTGGCCGGCAAAAGCTGACCGTGTATGTGCTACGCAGGCAACGACAGCGACGGTGAGGAGAAGCCCACCGTCCCCGTCAAGACCGTCGACAAGGCCGTTAGCGGCACCACCAAGCGCAACGTCGAGCCCCAGGCGCCCGCTGCTCCCGCTGCGCGCGCCTCTGGCGGTAACCGCCGCGGCGGAGCCCGTGGAAGCGAGGGTGGTGAGTTCCTCCTGCGAAAGCGAATTGCTGTAGTTCGTTCCCATCATGCTGACGTGTTCTCTCTACCTACAGCTTTCCGTGACCGCGCTGCCGGCAGCGATCGCAACCAGGGCCGATCCACCGAGGAGGCCCCCCGAGACGGCCCTCGCGGTGGCTACGGTGCTCGCGTCCGCGGTGGTAAGTCAAATCGCGCTATAGCAATTGCCTCGTGCCCATACGACTTCGTTGCGTCGTCGCGAGGCCCCCTGAGAAGAACTGCATGTTGACACAATGACAGGTCGCGGCTCCCGCCGTCCCCGTGAGCACGATGACCGACACCCCTCCCGGGCAGGCGGCCATGGGTATGAAACCTTTGCCATGTCCCCGTCATTTCCGTGACGAAAACTGACAGCAGCTTGTAGTGGCTCCGACAAGCAGGCTGCCCAGTCTTGGGGCGCGGCTGAGGGCGTTGCCGAGCTGAAGGACGAGCAGGCTGGCGATGCCATTGCCCAGACTGAGAAGAAGGACGCCCTTGCCGAGGACGGTGCTGCCGAGGAGCCCGCCGAGCCCGAGGACAAGAGCGTCTCCTACACTGACTACCTTGCCCAGCAGGCCGAGAAGAAGGCCGCGCTCGAGAGCGAATTCAAGGTCCGCGAGGCCAACGAGGGTAGCAAGCTCGACAAGAAGTGGGCCAACGCCAAGACGCTCGAGAAGGAGGATGAGGACTTCATTGCCAGCTCCGGCGGCAAGTCCAAGCGTGAGCGCGAGCGCAAGGTCAAGCAGACCGTTGACTTCGACCCCCGCATCGTCGAGCCTGAGCGCAGCGCCCGTGGCGGTGCCCGTGGCGGCCGAGGTGGCGCCCGCGGTGGACGCGGTGGCGAGCGCGGCAGCGACCGTGGCCGTGGAGGCAACTCCCGTGGTGCTCCTCGTGGCGGCGCTCCCCAGGGTCCCCGTGGCGGCCGCGCTGCTGCTCCCATCAACACCAAGGACGAGTCTGCCTTCCCCAGCCTCGGCGGCAAATAAGCGCATCTCGCTACGGCGTGGCCCGCCCCACGAGCCGCGAACACATCTCAGCTGTGACCGTGCTACGTGGGCCGAGGACGCCAGATTCCAGACCCTCGCTCGCGAGAGCGGAGGGTACACTACTACCTCTTGTGTTTGATAGTCGAAAAAAAGTTGACCATTGGTATTTTGCGGTCAATCGGTCTGCCACCACGACGGCAGCGGCGGCGGACGGATGGACGGACGGAAGCTCATTTCAATGGATCAAAGTTGCTGCTACCTGTGTGCCTGGGTGTTTCAGCTTAGTTAGAACTGTGGGTTCCGTATAAATATCAATTCTTTCCTAATCCGAGTTGCGTAGCCGGGCCTGACGTGCGTGACTTCTGAAGCTGTACGTTGTATGTTTGACCTAATAGCGCCATGCCAGGGGACGACGCTTAAACAGAGACTCAACCGCCGTGGCTGAGAGAAGCATATCTCACTGGTGATACGATTCATCTTCTACTCTTGGTCACTCATCAACCTGACATGATGCACAGCCGCGTGAATGTTCATTTTACTTGATTTCCGCTCCATTCTGCCTTTGTCCCAAACCCTGGGCTACTTTTGACGGGTCCATATCATGGACATGTTCACAAGACGCTTTTATAAACTACCGACAGCCACGACTGATGCTCGGCCAGATTACTTGAGAATGGCAGCCAGCTGCTTGACCACCTCGTCACCCACGTCCTTTGTCGTCGGGTTGCCACCAAAATCCTTGGTCCGCAGGCCGCCGTCGAGGGCAACCTTGACAGCGCCCTCAACGGCCTTGGCCTCGTCGGGGAGGTTGAGCGAGTAGCGGAGCATCATGGCGACGGAGAGATGGTGCCGATGGGGTTGACGATGCCCTGGCCGGAGATGTCGGGGGCGGAGCATGCATTTTTATTTAGCATGTGACAATTACTTGGGGCGGAGAGTGAGCAGAAAGGGACGTGCCGTGGACGGGCTCGTAGATGCCGTTGCATTTGCTCTTGCCATCGGGGATACCGCTCAGGCTGGCACTGGGCAAAAGGCCGATGCTGCCCGGGATGACGCTGGCCTCGACGCTGATGATGTCGCCAAAGAGATTGCTCGTCACGACGACGCCGTTGAGGCCCCTGGGGTTCTTGACCATGATCATGGCCGCGCTGTCAATGAGCTGGTGCTCGACCTTGGGGTCCGGGAACTCCTCTCCTTTTCAAACGTCTCCGTCATGACCTTGCGCCACAGGCGGCTCGTGGCCAGCACGTTGGCCTAGTCGAGCGACCAGACCGTCTTGTCGCCGCGCCTCCGGGCCAGGAAGCCGGCCAGGCGGGCGACGCGCTGCACCTCCTCGCGCGAGTAGGGCCCCATGTCCCAGGCCTTGCCGTCGCCGTCGTCCTTTTGCGCTCGCCAAAGTAAATTCCACCCGTCAATTCCGGACGATGACGAAGTCGGTGCCGCGGCAGACGCTGGCCTTGAGCGGCGACGAGGCGACGAGGGCTTCCGAGGCGAAGAAGCAGGGGCGCAGGTTGCCGTAGGTGCCCATCTCCTTGCGTAGCCGCAGAGTGCCCTGCTCGGGTGGCAGTGCCAACTTACACCACCCATCAGGTGTTCTTGGAAAGTGAACTTGCCCACGCTGGGCTTGTGCTCGATTGCCTTGAGGACCCGTCGCACCTAGTCAGCAAGCTGCTTCGGCACACGCGTGCCATCGAAAAGGCGTCTCGCGCCGTGCCTTGATGCCCTCGGCCACGACTGTCCGGCACATGTTAGCTCAAGCTAGCTCCCACAGCTCGACGACGAGCGCAGACATGCCTCCGGGCCGCAGTGATCGCCGCCAAACACCACGATATTGTGCTCCGCCATGTCGACGTCTTCTGGGATGTGGCGCTTCTCGGGGAGATTCGGTCGTCTGGGGAATTGGCACATCGAAGCCGTGGCACGATCATGGTTTACGAGAGAAAGGGAGCTGAGTTCGGGTTTCTTGCTGGTCGTGGTCGATGCCCCTCCGTAACCTCCATGAAGCGGTCCCCCGCCTGCCGAGATCGGAGGCGGCATCGCCAGGTACCTCAGGACGTTGCGAATAAGAGGGCGGCAACACGATGCATCGGCTTGATGCGTCCAGGTGCTGACAGTCTCCACATTGTGCCATTGCGCTTAATCCGTTGCTTTCTTCACATGGTCGATTGTCTGTTTGTTTTTTCTCGGGCTTGTGGACGGATACTGGATGTGGACTGATTGTATAGGCTACTCGGATTCGCCCAAGTTCACCTGCCAACGCCTGCTGCGGCCTCAAATGGTGTTGATACTGTTGCCGGTATTGACAAGAACTGCGCTCGGGGGATTTGAAATCTTCCCATTACTCCTGTCTCAGTCGGACCGGCTCCGTGATGGGGCTCTCCGAGAAACATCCTCTGATCCAAAGATGGCCTCAATGGCTTCTAGCTCTGTCAAAATGTTGTCGAGCTTCCGTTCCCTTTTCCCAAACCTGTACAATCACTTGTCTATTCAATGTCATGATAATCGTCGACGGGTATTCATACGATGCAACAGACTCAGCGAGCTCGCTAGACGCTGTGCACTCCAACGCCCATTCCGCCCAAGACACGTCCGTCCAAAATGGGACCGAGCCTCGCGACTATAAGGCCCCGGTCCCTCACATAGCACATAACGATGGCAAAGTATAAAATCAACGCTCCGTGGCGGCGTCGAAGCGGATCAATTGCATAGTGACTTCAAGTTGATGCAACTCCTATACAAGAGGCATTAGGGTATATTCTATATACGTCTCGTCACAATACCCATCGTGGCAGTGGACCAGTGTCAGCTTTTCGCCGTTGCCTACACGCATTATCAAGCGGACACACATCCTCTCCCAGGGCAAACGCTATGCCGTCACCTAAATGACTTGAAAGATTTGTTCGCCAGTGGTGACATCATGCCTCCAATTCCCAAGGCATTTTCTCGAGCCCTTCTCCCCGTCATGTTGGCCGTATTCGCACAGAATCCACAGATGTAAACGCTCGGCCTGGAGCGTCGTGTAATATTTATACACTTCCCATGAAGCCACATCTCGCACGACTCACTGCGTCGATGTTAGCTACGCATCCGTTAGATCGACTTTCGGCGGGCATTGCGCCCGGCAACGTACCACTGAAGCATGAAGCCGTCTGCTTCATCCGCTGAAGTGTTCTCACAGATACATCGAACGCCATGACCATCCGACCCGTAGCTCGACTCTGTAAGGCTCGTCGGTGAAATGATGCCGCCCGAAAAATGCATTCCAATATTGGTCGAGATATGCCGCTGCGGCCGTGCGCTTGCGACTTGTTTTGACCGTTTCTGTCGATCCTCTAATACCTTACGCAGCTCGCTGGTTGCGTCCCCGCCTTTGCTCTGACGTTCGTTGACGACTGTCTCGGCTTCGCTTTCAGCATCGTTGGCTGAGTTACTTGCGCTTCTGTCACCAATACTCCGTCTAGAGGAATGAAAAATGGACCCGACGGGCTTGCGGGGATCCGGAAGCACAAATGAGGCATTGAACGAGTTAGTACGGCTGGGAATGATGATCGGCTCGTCGTCTGTGGAAGAGTCGTCGGAGGAGGAGTCCGAGCCGTGACTTGCAGAAACGTTCCGTGAGCTTCTGCTGCGCGGGAGAATCCTCTCTCGGCCAGCGCCATCGCCCACGACGGTCGTCTCAGCCCTGGCTCGCCCTTGGGCGTCGATGGTGAAGCGCACAGAGGTTCGCGGTCGATATTGGGGAGACGTCTCCGGGATGGACGCTAGACTGGACACTCGAGGCATAGTCTTGGACGGCGAGATTCTCCCGGATGATCGACCTGCTGATCTACCGGCCGATGTGTTTGATCCGTCGACTACTTGCGGTGCTTGTCGAGCGGCAGGGGCCAAAGTCGGAAGCGAGCCTCGACCGAGTGCTCTTTTGCCGCGGTTCTCGCTAAAGCTGCGCCCGAGCCCTGGCCGTGCCGAAGACTTGATGGGAGAGCTAGCAACGGCTCGATCTGGCAGTTTGCCATTCCTAGCCCCCCTGACGCTGCTCGACCTGCGCGCTTGTCCCGCGAAATGACTCTTGCCGGACTCAGCAATAGCTGCTTCGGCGGACCCGGACTGGCCCATGGCATTGAAGTCCGCGCTCACTGCCGAAGTCTGGGGGCGACTGAACAGTAAGCCCGGATCGACACCGTCCCCTGGGAAAACTATGCCGAAAGGGTCATCTAGAGCACTCGTATGCGTGGGTTGGGCCGCAGAGCCATTTGCGACAGAGGATGCGGCTTCAGAGGCCGGTGGCTTAGGGGCCAAGGCTCGTTCACGCCTCGCCGGCTGCACATTCTCCTGGTTTGACGAAGGGGGCGGGATGGCATCTTGGAAAAGTTGGATGTCGGCATTCCAGTCGAAAGACCCTGTGTGGCGATGCGACGACGGAGGGGGCGGCTGAAAAGCATGCGGTCCGTTAACGTAAAAGTCCAGATCCATGCTCATAGACATCGAAGGGTCCCAGAACGTAGCCGGGGCGGTAGCCGGGGCGGTAGCCGGGGCGGACATGGGATAGCCGAAAATGTCGCCCGGATTGCCCAAGAGAGCGGCATCAAGGTCATGTTGTGTGGGATCTGTAAAGTCCGGCTGGCCGAATGGCTGATCATTTTGCATATTGATTTTGAGGGCGAGCCTTCGCTCTCCCTTGTGAGCCGTCGGTGGCGGCGATAATACTTGTGATGGCTCCGGTTGCTGTGTGATAGTCCCTCTCCGAGCTTTCTTGGGCGACCGAGCTCTCGCGACAGTGGGGCTCAACAGGATATTGGACTCGGCGGAAACGCTTTGTATGACCGTCGATGGATCTGGTGACGAGGGCAGACGCCGAGAAGGGTCGACGGGAGGCAGAGGTAGGTTCGGGTTGGGCGAGAAGTGGTTTACATGCGCAGCGATCTCGACGGCAAGCCCCTCGGCAGACAGCAGCCGCTTGTGGCTGCCCGAAGAGCTCGCCGGCGTCGCGGGGACGAAGTCGGTGAAGGGGCCGTGGGTGCCTCTGAGATTCCCGGGCGTCGAGTTGAAGACGGAGTACTCTTCGGCAAATCGTGGCGTCAGGCCACCTGCCTCGGTGAAAGAGCCCTGGTACTGCTTAGGGGTCTCGAAGACCGGGCTGGGAAAGGTGAGGGAAGCTCTCGTTTGCTCGGGCGTGAACGGCTGGGCTTTTGGATCTCCAAAGCTGTTGGACAGAAAAGCTTGTCAGCCAAAGAGGTGAAACATGGAGCAAGGGAGAGGCGAGATAGCCTACCTGGTTGCCAGATGATCCTCGCTCATAGCAGCGCTGTGGACTGCGGTTGGTTATGACACAAGTACGTTCATCCCATGTGAAGCTCCAAAGCCGGGCAGCCGTAGTCACCAGAGGGACTGCGTGCGTATATAGTCAATCACGGTTGCTCACGCTGGCAGAAACATTCGCTCGGAATTCGAGGAGGAACCAGAGAGGTCTAAGGAAGGGGCAGACGGACGGACGGCGAGGTGACGACGGAGAGCAACGTTCGGCCGGAGCGAGGAAAAGTTGATGTTCAAGACTTGTAAATTTGACGAGGTAGAGGTGGAGGTAGAGGTAGATGCTGATGACACGCAACGTAAAAGTCGTTGACAATCATAACAGGAACAGTAAGACCATAATAAAAGTCTAAAGAAGCTGCGTGAAGGGGTACAAGTGCGGTCAGCTCTGCACCTTAGTGCCGTGGCAGGGTGACGGTAGCTGGGGCCCGAAGCACAGGGCCAGGCAAGGGAGGGACTCACTCGAACCACAAAAGCCAGGGGTGCAGAGCCGCTGCCAAAGGGAGAGAAACGAGCTCGGGCTCCTTTGATCTTGCTCGTGCAGACCCAGCAAAGACGACCAAGCGCAAAACGTAGGGTCACGGGTGTGAGAGGGAGGAGAGGAAAAGAGAGGGGAGGCAGAGGAGAAGAAGCAGGAGACGGGGACAGAGGAGTGGTTAGCACGGGACGGCAGCGGACACGGCAGGTCCCTCAGCGTCCAGCGCTGGTGGTGACGATGCTCGCGCTGTGTTCTAGGCAGAAGACGGCCTGGACTGGCAGGCTGGCTTCCATTCGGTAAATTTTCTGGCGGCATGGGAGCCACTCAACCAGCTGCGGTGGGCCTGGCAGGGATTGAGCACCTAAAAGCTCCGGAAGCTGGCTGGAGAGATGAACGAGATGCTGCGATGTCAGTGCAGTGGGGGGCTACGAGTTCCCCTGCCAGTGGTTGCAGGCGCCCTTCCGCTCAGCGCTCATCCCGTCGGGTTCAAGTGGGATTGGATTGGAATCGGCGCCGGCTGTGGCTGCCTTTGTGGTAACCCCGCGACGCCCCGTGCCCAGTTCCCCGTTCCTGGAGAGGATACGCTGGTGGCACAAGAGACTGGACTCAGGATGTCAGGGTCCGGGCATCAGTCTCTCCGCCGCTGCATATCTTGTCTGGCTCCTCTGTTGACTTCTGCGGACCGACTCCCGCTTGGGCGAATTCCGCGGCCGAGACAGGCACGTACAGCTGCCGAGTTGCTACGAGACGACGAGCTCTAACTTGGTGGCTCAACTGTGGCAGGGAGGGAGGCATGGGAGGGAGGGATGCGGCTTTGTGCCAGCCATCGATAGTGGCGCCCCAGCTTGTCGGTGGCCTGCCTGAGGCTACTCGGGCTAGCAAAGTGAATTCATCCCTTCTCCTGGCTTGGCCAACAGGGCGGGTCGTGTTAGCGGCGCTGCACGCTGACGGGAGGATGATAAGGCGCTGCAGCGCAACGCCTGGCGAGGAAGGAGCTTCTCCGTGCCGCCAGCCAGGCCGGACAAGGACAAGGGCAAGCAATAACTACATTCGGCTACTTGGCAGGGGCAATCGACAGTTCGTGCAAGTGCGCCAAACCGCAACACACCACAGGACACTCTCAACGAATGGCACTGTCCTCGTCCAACCAACCATTCGACCAAACCCCCTCCATCAATCAACACACATATTCGCACTCATGGCCTGACATGATGGCTGCAGCGCTTGGCTCGGCGCTTACCTCTCGCGGTAAGCTGACCCTCAATTGTCGAGTCCAATCCGGGACCCAGCCCTCACGCCCAAGCAGGCAGGCACAGGCAACCCAACCCAACACTTCCCGCGCCTGGCAGATGGAAGTCCAGCGTTCCACGGCCACGTCGTTTCCAGAGGTCGCAGCTCGGAAGGGAGGGACTCCTGCACGAGACATTCGGCAGAGCTGTCTCGTTGCGCCGGTCCCGCATAGCAGAGACAAGGGAAATGAAGAGCATCGGCACCAAAGCTGTTGCTGGTCTGGTGCCGCTTGCTTGGCACTTGCAGCCACCTGTGCATCTTGTCTGCCATCTCAAGTCCTCGGCTTAAAGATGCAGCTAGTTTCGAAAGCTGCATCTGCTATCCGCACTGCCGGCTCAGCAGGAAGCCAAAAACAAAAGAACTCCTTGGTCTCTCCGGCAGCTCACGGGAAATGAAATGCAATGCAGCGTGCCTCCCTGCTTGATGCCACTCTGTAGACTTCACGCCAAAGCTTAGCGCCCCAGGTTCGGCTCGATTCCAGGCTGAGTGAGCCGGGCCACGGATGCGCTAGAGTTCCTTTCTACAATGCGATGGACTGTGTTCCTTCCAAAGGCTTGCTAGCCGCCGCCCACATCAAATATCAATCTCCATCCCATCTGCCGCCATGCCGCTTCACCGTGTCTGAGAGTGAAATGGTAACGACGTGGTTGCTCCTCTCAAGACCCAACAGCAGACTGCCAGCAGTCGATGGCCTCGACCGGACCGCTTTTCGACCAAGATGGTTGGTTTGGCCAGACAACGAGAAAAACATTGTAGCAGCAGTGAGTCCAGGCCGCGGCGTTCACTTTCCAAGGCGGTTCCCACTTCCAGGACACCCGAGCGGATCTCGATCTTCGACCCCCGGCTATTCACTAGAATACGTACCTACACTCCGGGTTCCGTAGTGGGTTTAAGAAGTCGGTCCTCGACAAACCGAGAAAGGCTCCAATACCCATGCTGTCGTCGGACACTCCGGGCTGGCCTTGCTTTCGCTCGTGTTGGTGCCACCCGATGAGGCACGAATATCTCCGGCACTTGCTCGGCGAGCATTGTGCAAGAAACGCGGCATGCTTGTCTTGCTTTGAATGCGGGAACGGTCGTCCTTTCTGGCGTCAATTCGGCATGTCATCAGACAAATCAAGCACACATGTCTTAGGCCGCCGCGGCGCCTCAGACAAGCTGCCTGGGCCGCAGAGACGTGGACGGAGTACGGACGTACTTCAGACGGAGTCCAAGCAGGCCACTTATAGTGGGGGGTCATAAGTTTTCGTTACGGCCGATGTATCGTATAGGTAAGCTAAGTCGTGCGCGGCTGTAGGTGCCCACCGTGGCCTTCCGAGGTACTCCCGGCGTGACCAATACTTTTGACACCGGACTGTACCACGGGATTGTTCCAGATTAGCAAGATCTTGCTTCCATCGTCAACCAATGGTGGCCCAGATCATTACTGTCGTGTCGATAGTCTGGATCAGGGTTCTGGTCGACTGTGAACTCCGAGGTGCCTATGCCAGGTGTGTAATTCATTGCGCTTATGTGTATCCGTGATTCATTGCGCTTTCGGCGTCTTGTCAAAGGGCAGCCTACAGCAATACGTGACATTGCTGCGATCTGGTTATGCTCCTTCCGTAGGGCAAGCTTTTCTCTTCGCACGGGACATGTTCCCCATACGACTACAAACTGTCGTTCGCAATTCATGTCCGTTCCTGGTTTTGTTGGAGCGGCAACGACCGGCAAGGCATCAGCAGCCACACACCAATCCAACGTCCGTTACTGTACCTGCATCAGCGCTATTTTCCCGGATTTCCGTCTGAACCTTGTTGCCTCCCCGCGCAAGAGCTTTCTCCCGGACAGGCTCATTCGCAGGTCCCATGAACGCCAGCGACGGAGCAGCGAACTGGAAGATTGAGGTGTCAGGCTGCTGCTCCGGGTCCCATGCCCAGTGCGGCATAGCTTCAATCGCTTGCGCCGAGCTGAACAAAGCGGCGGATGTCTGTGCTGGGAATGTTTGGTAGGAGGACTCCGTACTGACGCACGATCGCAGGCCACCTGGCGCTCCTTGGAGACGCCGACGACGGCAAACTAGCAGCGCCGTTCTGGCGCCCGTACCACCACTTGGTGAACGACCCGCGCCATCAAGTCCGGAGAATGAAGCATGACTTGACCCGCCCCACTGCTGCTGCCGTTTCAAGTCCGAAAGCTCAAGACCATTGCTCAGTTTTCTGTCTCTCAATATGTCTCGATGGTTGCAGAATTTGAAACGAAAAGCAAAACTAATTAAGAGGTCCAGGTTCGTGTCCCAAAGGCAGGACGTGTGGCATCATCGACTGGTGGGCATCACAAGGACCCCTCGAGAGTTGGAACACACGTGCGTCGCTGGGGTAGTGATTGGTGCCCAGTGGCCCGCCAGTTGACAGGGATCAGCCTTAAAGTGCTTGCATGACGCGCGAGTTTGAGACTTTTGGGCCAGCTCTCGATGACTCGCCATTGTGGTCCAATAGTTGTGGTTGTGAGGCGCAATTTTATACTGGCGCTGTTATAGCACAAAATCTCAGTGCCGGCGGCCACGGATGAGTGAATGCCGTTGTCTCTTGGCCGTTAGGTCTGTCATTGGCTGCCATAGATTGACCTCACATGCTCTCTTCCTTAGCAGAGCAGTCTTATAACCTCGCTTCGAGCATGGCCGAACCTGCAACGCCCTTCCACGGCCATCCATGAGCCTCACGCCGCGGACTTGGCGGGCGCATTAACCACGCCGTCCATTCTCCGACACGCCGCGTGATCTTCCCCGCCAGGATACCCCCCGCTCCATCAGGACGACCCCTCCATTCTTCTACACGCACGCCTCATGCCCACAGAACTGCCGTCTCGGAAAGAGCCCGCATAAACAAGAACACCCGCGGAAGAGGGCGCTCAATCTCCCCATGCCCTCTCGCTCGTCTCGTTTGAACTTAAAGCTTCCAACTAAGATGGACGACGTGGATTCGCGAGTCAAAGGTCCCACATTTGTCTGTGTTGAAGATCAGCCGAGGTGAGGGCGATTGCGGAGGGGTCGCGTCTAACATGGGCAGTGCTGCGTCGGACTTATCGGGACGGAGGACCAGCGAAACGTTCATTGGCCAATGAAGGTCAAGCCTTGTCGAGTAATGTGTTTGCGCAGCCAGAGCGCTCGATTAAGCCGACTTGGCAGTCTGGACTGGATTCTGCAAGTTGGCCCTGTGGTGCTGAGGATGGGATTGCACCCAGAGTCCCTCCTGCTTGCTCCCGTCGCCTCATGTCTGGTTCCAACGCACCCATGGCCCGAGCTGAGCTCTACATGTAAACCCCAGCAAGGATGAGTTTTGAGAAAGGCGAGAAAGGCGAAAAAGCAATTCAATAATCATTCGCTCCGTGGCCGTCTATCTACCTAATGCTACGCTGATCCACCTCAATAGCTCTGCCCATGTAAAACCCAAACAACTCCAGCCCATCTACCCCCTTATATACCCGTTCAGGCCAGCGGAAGATGTTGTTCGCCCACATGTTGCAGCATGTTGAAGAGACGGGTGGGCCTCTCTCCCTAATGTCCATTTCCAGGCCATCATGAAACCTCTGTTCCCCCCGCCAGCCCCACGACCATGGCGCTGCCAGAGCGCCGTCTGCCTGCCTCTTCGATCCAAAGAAGATGTACTGGAAGAAGAAGGCAAAGACCCAAAGAGACAGAGGGGGGAGAGGGGCGCCCAGCCTCGACCGCGGCACCATGATACCAAAAAGCCCATTTCGTGCCATCCCTTTTCCTTCCATATCCCAAATTTTCCATCATCCTCAGACGCAAATCCAAAACGCAAATCCCAAGCACAAAAGCGTGCCAAGAACTCTACCATCACGAGTAGTTTCAAACGAAAGGACGTACAGGCGCGTTGTGCGACAAATCATGAGCTCGTTCACTCTCATGCAATCTGGCCTTGACAAAACAGAACAACCCAGAGACCAACACCCTAAACATAAGAAAAGAAACCGAAGCAAATTGCTGGTTGGAACAGGCAGAATAATCTTTGGACCCTAGATCATGCTGGGGTTCGGGAGCGACGTCGGCGGCCTCGCACTCGGTAGGCGCTGTGGCTCAGGGGTCGTGACTGGAGTTATCTGGCCTTTAGGCAGGGAGGTCCCGTAGACTCCGGCCATCGGTACAGACATGGGAGTGTTCAGACCAGACGTGATCATGATGCCGCTTTGCGGGGTCTCGGGTCGTTGCAACTCCGGCTTGATTTTCGAAGTCTGGGCTGCCAGTGCTCTACCCTGGCACGTCTCCCTGCGACGTTTGGGTGCGTCCTTGATTTTGGGATGCGAATGACACTGTAGAATGTTAGCCCACACGTTTCGCCCTTGCTCGTAAACGTGTGCTTACCTTGTACGCATGCCGGAACCACGTGGTGCCTTTCTTTTTGCTGCTCACTAGAGCAATCCATTCGCTGCAGCTTCCACAAAGGCCCTCCCAGACGTCCAAGTTGCCATCCATTCGCCTTGTGTCGAGAGGCTCCTGAAAAGGGCTGCCTGTAGCGGCACTGATGCCGTGCGTGAAGGACTTGTCGTACCAGAATGCCGAGTTCTTGAGCACCAACCATCTCCCTGGCTTGCAGATTCCGCACCAGCCCTCGCGCTTGTTGCCGTGGCCACGAACCCATCTAGGGGTGTACAAGTCGCCTTCGAATCTCAGGTCTTGCTCGTAGGGAACCATATCAGGATCCGAGGGATTCATGTCCTCTTCAGGGGGTGGGATCTGTTCCTCCTGAAGCGACGCAAACAGGTCAGGAGGATCCGACAAATCGGTGTAATGTCCATGAAGAGTATGCGGATCCCCATTACTCTGCAGCATCTTGAACAAGCCCTGAGAGGGCAGCGGAGGCGGCTGGTCGTAGTGCCGCGCATCAGGGTGAAAGTGATGGGAAGGCATGAGCATGCTGTTCCTCTGGTAGATCGGTTGCCCAGCCATCGTGTAGGGTGCCCGTGGGCCTCCGTTGAAGTTGCCCATACCCAGCGTTTGAGGTTGCGCGCCAAACGTTGTGGGAGAGGGCCCCTGGTAGGACATTCGCTGGGGCGTTCCGTAGATTTCAGGGGGGCTGTTATAAACAAAGGGAGAGTGGCGTCGATTCTGTGACGGGGCATATGATCCCGTCGACCAACGTTGGTTCTTTGAGCCCTCGATGCTGTAGGGGACAGACCGCATGCTCGGTCGAGGGGAAGGCGATGCTCGCCCGCGACTATGCGTTCTAACTTGCTCGGGCCTGCTATGGGGCGTCATACGCGGCGAAGGCACAGGCGACATGTGTATCGAGGACATCAAGGAGTTGCGATTCGACGTCGTGGGGTATTCCGAGCTGTATGATGGCGCCTCGGACAGGGCGGTTGAGAAGTCGTCATATGATGGTATGTCAGACATGGCGCCGGACGTGGTCAGCGACGAGCCAGACATCCTGCGGCGATTCAGGCTGCTGTACAGATTCAAGGGCTGTCCGTCCTGTGCTGAGCTCGGAAATCTCAGGTCAATGATGGGAACAGCTTCATCGGTGGTGTAGGCCTGACCGATTGGCCCATCTACATCCAGCCCTTGGAACTCAAGATCCTCCTCACAAGGCTTCTGAGTCCAGTGACCTGAACTTGGTCAGCTCGCATCCTGAAAGGGACCGCAGTCATGCTCACCGTCATTGGCCATGCCAAGAGGGAGGATGTCCTGATGCATAGAAACGGGCCGAGACGTCGCGTCGTCGGGTCCAGGCTGCAGTGACAACGAGTCCCAGCTTGGTATCGTGGAGCATTCATCACCAACGCAGCAAGACATGCCTTGGTAAATTGTCACGGGCCGACGCCGCGGCTGAGAGGTCGGTGGTGTCATCCACACGGCGTTTGCGGACACCATCACTTCGCTCGTAGGCACTTCACTTCCGTCCATCATCGACGTAGAACATGACTGATGAGGGCTCGATGTTGGCAGCTTGTCGTCCGCAGTTTGATAGTAGAAGTGGTGCGGTTGCACGTGCTGCCGTCTGTCGCTTGCTGCGTGAGCAAGATCATAGGAAGAGAAAGACTGGGGGATGAAGCGAGCGTACAGTTCCGCCTGGTTGGATTCCATGGCCCTGGCGGCGAGATGAGTATAGAGAGCGACAAGATGTGTAAATACGTTTTAGAAGAAAGCTATTGTTTGTTGTAGTTCGTTAGCAATTAGCACACTGCGTAGGAGGGGCCCAAAGCCCGTGCTGGTTCGAATGAACGCATGCTCTGGGAGGAAAAGAGTGACAGAAATGATCCAGGGGAGGGCTCTTGAAGCCCGATCCCGACTTACTTGACAAGTTTTGCACAAAGATCGGTGGTAGCGCGACCAGGTTGAAGGCGTGTCGTGGGGTGAACCGAGAAAGTGGCGTCTTGTCCTCCGTATGAGCGTCGACGTGAACCAGGTGTAAGTAAAAGACAGTATGGGTTCTTAAGATGCAGTGATTCAGGCGAGTCCGGAAGGATGCGGATCGGCGCTGTATGGTTTGCCCTTGGCTGGTCGGTGGAAAGATTGTGAAGGCGAACGGCGGCCTCGGAAGGAAAGAGGACAGAGCCGGTTCTAGGGTGCAATATAGACCAAGATATATCAAGAGCAGAAAGCCAGGGACCAGGACGAGGCAAGATAAATGAGTGTTGGGCCAGCAAAGGGCGCGAAACCGACAAAATTGGCTGGGGCAGGAACAGACGACTGAGTGAAGTTATCAAGCAGATGAAGGACCCATGGGAAGACGGTTGTCATAAGGACTGATGGTGACGGCGAAAGCGATGGGTACGGAGTCAGGTATGGATCAGGGAGCAGAAAGGCAACAAGCCAAGATGGGTCGGCTCAGCCGAGATCAAGACGGTTGGCCTACTCGTACACACCCGCTCCTCTCCATGGCTCTCGGCAGTCGAGGTCACTGCCATGGTCAAGGAGCCCCGTCGTTGTGCTAGCAAGGTCAGGCTCGGAACGCCGGTACCAGCTGAGCCGGCTTCACCATTCGCTCCGAGTCTGTACTTTTAAAACTTGGGGCAGCGCAGAGGGGAGCAGGGTACCCAGAGCAGAGGGAGGCGACGGGAGGAGGGGAGGGGCGTCTGGGGGGCGTGTCGGCCAAGGCCAGGGCCGAAGGCTCAAGGTTGAGTGCGGGTGCCGGACCGATCTGGCGCCTGCGTCTGGGTGTCTGTCTGCCTCTGCTGGGGCCCGCCGGTGCATCTGCTCGGCTGGCCCGTCGAGCTCCGCTGGGCGAGCGGGCGCGGCGCGGGTTGATTGTGGATCAGCTGCGAGATTCCACACGATGCCGCACGCACGCACGAGTCTTCGTACCGTAGGCGCTTCGTACAGAGAGCCACCGGGTTGCTGTAGGAAGAGCCTGGCTTGGCTTGGCTTGGCCAGGCTTTGCCGGGGCGAGCGCGAGTACTCGTAGCAGGAGTCGAGGATGGATGGAGCCTCGACATGGTTCCGGGTTTCAAGTGGCGGGTGTGTGAGCTCTGCTCCGTAAGGTAAGGTAGCTGGGTGGATGCGTGTAAGTGAATCGAAGTCGTGGCCCGAATTGGGGGCCACCAGCCCAGCCAGCACGCCGGGAGAATGAAAGTCCAGAGTGCACCCGGAACACGAGCTTTGCACAGGACCAGCCGCGCCTGCTCGTCATCCCCCCCTCCCTGCCTGCACCTTCTCTTCCGCCTCGCAGCGTCTGTGCCGCCCCTTCCTGGCTGAATTTCTGAAGTGGCTTGCAGCCGCAGCGACGGCCAAAGGAGCCAGAGCGCCCGCTGTGTGAGTTGCAGCAGCGGCGCGAGTCGCACCTGCTGTTGCAGCATTCCTGCATGGGGCTTAGCGGCCTCGGGTGCCTGGTAACTCTACTAAGGTACTGGACCTGACGGGACCTTCTTCGCAAGGTAAGGAAGGTATGGACGAGTACGTACTCGTACAGGTACATACTTACGCGGCAGCCCCGTGGCTGTGGCCTGTCGCGGGGAATGAGCGGAGTGGCCTGCTCCATCGCCCTTCCCTTCCATTCACTGAGCAGCATGCCCCAGCGCCGCTGACGGTGGCCACCCACTTTACCTCAGGTGAGCCATTGCCCCGCCGAGTGCCGGCGCTGGCGCTTGCGTCCTGACTACCTTACGACTCGACGTTTTATTTACTCGTACCCATACGTCCAACTCCCGCCAGCTCAAAACGGTCGCCATCGTGAAACGCTGCCTAAGTGGGATGTGGAGCAACCAGCGGCCGACGAGACCCAGTCAAGCTTCGACTCGAGACAAACTGTGGGCGCTCTCGAACATTTCCCTTTCGGGCTGGGTTTTGGCCAGCTCCGTCAGTTTAGCCGACAACTGCGTGACCTTGGTTTCAGGCGTTTCCGGTGCCTCAGGAATTCACACCTTTCTCCTACAGACTAATGGAGCTCGACTTTCTTTTTCTTTGCGAATCTTGTTTCGCACACTGTCAGCTGTCTGGGAGATTTGGTCCGAATTCGAGTTTGCCTCGGCATCGCGACTAGGGCGTCATTTCCGCCGTCCCAGCCCTCCGCCTCAACCTCCAAACTCAGGCGTATGCGCCGCCGCACCCGAGTAACAAGCCCAGCCCCTCACCCCTCCGGCCTGGATATGCCGGCTTCTCCTGAGGACACATGTTTCATCGCCAGGGCCCTCGGAGGAGCGAGACGCGCCCGTAGCAGCCGGCGGCACCGGCTTCGCCCACGACCGCCCTCTGTCATTCTGTCCATAGAAGCTTGTCGAAACAGTCAGGTACGTTTTAGATCTGTCTCTCGGCCAGCTTGCTCGTACGATGAGGCTCAGCAGGCTCAAGAGTCAAGTGGCGGTCCGCGGCTGCTGGGGAGTGCATCTTACCCACATGCAGAAAGTCGATATATGCGCCGAGCCGCGGTGGCGCAGCTTCCTCCTGGCTTCGACTGTCTCCCAAATTATTCATCCCCGGACTGCATTTCGCTCACTCTGTCTGTTTTGTCCACATAACCGCCAAGTACGCGGACTTGGTGATGCAGTGCAGTGTCTCGCCCTTTGGCGTGCAGCAAGGACCTTGGAGAGTGACACTATGACCTCACGATCCCTTGCCCAGAAGCGCGGCGTCGTCGAATAAGACATAGGGAAGCCAAGAGCATATCATTAATGAAACCATGCCCTTCTTTACTTTCCTCATTCGTCGAGTCGACAGTTGGCAGCCTTCTGGTGCTCCACTATTGTTGGCTTCCGCTCGTTCTGTCCCGAAAGACTATGGCATCAGCTGCACGTGTAAGGTGCACCACTCACGAGTTGATAGCCTCCTCCGGCAACTGCTCTATTGAACGAGCGAGGGATGCGGACATCAAAGGGTCAAAGAGCCTTGACGAAACCACCGAGACTCTCTCAATTGATTGGTCGAATGATGCCGTGCCCTTGCGCTGCCGTCGCCCCAATGTCGGCTCAAGGGTTTCGATCCCTCAACTTTGGCATGAGTGGCATCAAGGCGAAAGTCCTCCGTATAATCATCGATTGACAATTTGACCGTTTCGGCGGCAGCCGCAGAAACGCCACGTTCGTAAACGGACGAAAACGGTTCGGCGGAAGCGCAGGCTTGACTCGGTCAACGCCCCCGTGCAAGAGGAGCGTCCGCTCAAAAAGGCGCCCAAAAGCTTGTCGACCGGGGTAACAGTGGCTACGTACGGATTACTCCGTACGCGTGCCCACATCGTCGACGATGGAAGCGTGTGGCCGGGACAGAATGAGGAAGATGCCGATGGAACAGGGGTCAGGGGTTCAGCGTCTACGCGTAGAGCGTTGGCGCAATGAAAGCCATACGAATACATCGAGAACGCAATCAGTCGGCGCCAAGACCTGAAGACTTACGAGTAAGGGAAATAGAAGCTTGTCTTTGCTTGCCCAGACGGAGTTTGCCTTGTGTAAGTGGAGTTGTGGATTGGGAATCAGTAAAGAGGAGCTCGAAGAGGAAGTGGGCGGCCGAGATGGGAAAGGGGGGTGTGTGGTGGACTCGTACGGACTACGAAGTAGTCGTGGCCCGATACCCGTCGACGCGATCCAGTCAAATCGTCCCATCATTTATTCGCAAATCTGTGTGGGTTTGGGAGCCGACGGCGAGCTCAGCCGGGAGGTCAACTCTACAAAGAAGGTAGAAGCTAGGGAGTGTGGCTTGTCTCATCTCAACTCGTAGCTGGACAAAAGAACCTCAAAAAGACTGTCGCCTCGCACACAGACGGAACTGATACTCGTGCAGGCGCAATACGAGTAGCCATGTCGTCGAGCTGGCTGAGAGATGCATCAGATGGTGCAGCCGCAGAAGCAGACGCAGCGGGTAAGAAACCCGTACCACGGTTCGCCAGCCGCGTCGGTCCCGCAGCAGCGGCCGACAAGTACTCAGCCATGGCAAAATGACATCCGCAGCTTTGTCATCCGCTAATAAGTCGTGCAGCTTGGCGACTGAAGTGGCTGCGGTAAGGTATGTGGAGACGGTCATAAAAACGTGTACAGTTCGCTCCGCAAAGTGTTTACAACTACGAGCACGGCTTATTAGTCCGTACGGCTACGGCTACTCGAACTTTCGGGGGACCCAAGTGCACCAGGCATGTCGGGGCCTTGATTGCAGCCTAAGTAATAAGCTGCGACATAGGTATCGCAGTAGGAAGACTATTGCCTGCAGTCTCACCATGTTTGGCCCCAGGGGCGCCTGGATTGTCAAGACAAGGTACGCATTCGCAGCCTTTCAGGCTGAGGTGCAGGCTGCGCAATCGTGACCTGACACACCCCCTGCGACAGCGACGGGTGCGGGGGCAAGCAAGCACTGCGCAAAACCACGTGGAAGGTAGACAGATATGTCGGGGGGCTGTGGCTAGGGAGGGAGTGTGTGGCCCTGATGAGGTGATGGGTTACCGCATCCCACATAGCGGTCAAGAGTCAAGACGGGCCTGGCTGGGCGGGCAAGCCGGGATCGACTTTCACCAAAGGAGGATGCGCCAAGAAAGAATCTTCTCCCGGGAAAAGCTTCTCTCCTGATGGAGCTGGCATGCGTATGTTTTCGACGGCCTCCAGCTCCTTTCGGGGCAGTCATCGGCGGCACTTGGCTCCCAGGCTTGGCGCCAAGATGCTGGTCACTCCCAAGGCAGGCGGCGGCGGCGCTGCCCGCCGTCTCTGACGCCATCTAGAGGTAGGCACCCGAAAGACGGGTGCCATCGCGGTCATGATCGGACGTCATGAGTCGATGGGCGATCTTACGTCTAAGCGATGCTGTGGCTTGACCAAACGCGGCACTCAGCCTTGTTGCGACTGGGCAGCCTGCAACGGTCCCGTCACGACAGTGGCATGGGTGAGGCTGGCGATGGCCGGGGGGTCCCACAAAGCAGATGATTTGGGGCGTGTCGTGTGAGGTTTGCCCTGCCTTTGGACCCTGCCATGATCCGAACGAGCGGCCGGTCAGTGTCCCTGGCCAGTGCAGTGCGGCCTGCCCCGTGCAGGGTAGGGATCGTATCTATCATCTCACAAATGCTGCTGGCTGCCGGCTTGACTGCCGGCAAGCATGGTCGCAAAGATTGTGCTCAGACGCCTCAAGATACAACTCCTTTGGAACATGAATCAAAAACTAACAATCGAGCTTTGAGAGACTGGATACATATGCATCTACGGGGCAACGTCAAAGGAACACTTGCATGTTGAGTTGCAGACGACAGACTCTCCAGAAGCCGATCTACGCTCTGACCTGGCTGCACTGGTCCCCGGAGTGAACGCCCCGCGATGAGCAGACTCCATAGCTCAAGACTGAATGCAACATATATGGGCGTGGAGTATAGATAGACGCCATCGTACAGGCTAATGACGATCTCAAGTAGTTCCCCAGCTACCTGAGCTATTGTGGGTCTCATTATGTCTGCCAGAAGGAAATAGAGGAATCAGTGGGCTCCCAAGCTGCGAGAAGGATCATACACGAAGGCCATGACGGTGGGATCACGTATCGAGATATACTTACTTGAGAGAGTAGTCCAAGGGATTAACTTCATGATTCCAGGCCACGCCAAGCCATGTGATCTAATCGCGATTCGTGTCGCTGAAAGAAATGAGAAGACAATGACTGCGCTGCGGTGAGCCGACAGCGCATGCAACTTTGTGTCACTGCCAAGTGCTCTACCTGGCTTACCCTGAACAACACCCCTCGCATAACACGAGGATGGAATGCCATCTCGAATCTCAGTCTCTGCGGTTTCTGGGGGTATGCTGAGCATACAAAGTGACGACGTCTTGCGTGAACGAGTCACTGTCGGTAGGAGGAAGAGTAGACGCGCTATCAATCGCGGTTCAATAAGTGCCAATCGATCAATAACCACCAACTCTCGCAAGAGTCTTTACTCGAGGAATCTTGTAACTGGCAGAGCGACGAGGCGATTGTTGGCAACTAGAAAAAGACGCCACAAAACAATACTGCTACCTGTATCTTCGTATTGCAAGATGGAAGAATTCTATGCAGGGGCAGGTGCAGACTCCTCTTGGCACCACAGCTCCATTCCTCTTCTCTTCGGCTCTCGCTGATAACGACGCCAATCTGATCTTACCAGTATCTGTCTCACTTGCCCACCGACGGACAAGAGACGCTCCCGCGAATAGTCACCGGACCGGCGCGCCCGCCTACAACGGGGTGGATAGCCCCTTCACGACCAAAAGAGATCAAAGTATAACTTTATTACGAGTAAGAAGACGGCAGCCCTATCACTACTGACGGCGTGGCCCGCGATTCTGTGTGGCGTGTCAGTGGGGTTGGACCAGGGGGCCCTGGTCGTGCTCCGTCTCAGATCTGTCACATGGGCCCTTCAGGGTCCACGACGTTCATCAAACCCAGCCCAGCCTGGCGCGACCCCTTCCTGAAAAGCTTTCTGTTACATGCCTATGTCACAGCGCGGATGTCGGCGTGGCCGGCATGGAAATCAAATTATCTTTGTTGGCTACCTGAACGCTCCAAATCTCATCAGCGTCTGAGTCGGAGGCACCGTCGTGGGGCTCGCGCGACTGACGCTATGACGTTCGTGATGCTGGAGCTTTGGTGTGGATGTCCACTAGCATCATCGCTATACATTCATACCCCATATCAAATTCGAGAGGCGCAAAATGGCGCCACGGTAATCAGTTCATGACGTTCCCCACCGATCGGCAAATCCTTTCGCTGAGCACCGAGAAAGACAGAAGACATCCACACGCACCCATGCGAGCAGCAAGTCGGGGCGTTATCGCTCTTTTGCGCAGTGAGTTTGCCTACCTTAGCTTGCCCCTCTCTGCATTATTTGTTCGCCCATCCATGCGCTTCATACATAAGAGCTACCTAACAACGCATGGTTCCAATATAGCAACATGGCCAGGATGTCTACGGCGCTCCATCTGAAGATGCTGGAACGGGGATCTTCAATGCCGAACGAGGTAATCTCGCACTAAATCTTCGGACATTCCGCCGCGATTCCGGAGAAAACGCTGATCATCGTCTCATCATTTGTTTGATAGTCGTGGTCTATGCAAGGTCGCTACGGAACTCCACCTCGCACTCTTCTCCTGGTTATAATAATTATACACACTCCGTACTCGTGCGGAGAAAGCACCTGCTTTCGTAACTTCTGGCGTGGACCGTTGGCTTAGGCGCGTGACGACAGCAAGGCGTCCGGCAAGTAGGGCTGCGGCCTGAAGCCATCCTAGGCGAGTCGTGCAACGCCTGTCAGCCATCGTCGGACAGTCGGCCTTACGCTATCAGCTCGACCGAGCACCGAAGGATTTGTAAACTCGAGACATATGGTGCTCCGCGTTGCCAGGTCACCCCAGCCGAACATCCACACCTCTATTTCATAAATGGCAAAACAAGCTCTTGACGAGCTCCACGAGCTTCGGTCCAGCGGATGCTGCTAGTCGTTCTCCGAGCCATTTTTGGTGCTGTTTGATCTTCGGAATCGCGGCCCCCAGGACCCCAGTCCTTCGTGGGATGGCCGACCTTGAGAGATAGCAGATGCCGAGTTCGGTACTCATACTCGACATGTTTTCTACGAGTAAGAGATCCCTTGCCAGTCCCCACGAAAGGAAGAAGCTTGAATGAGCCAATGGCCCCAATTTGGCCCACCTCCCCGGCGATTTTCTCGGTATTCATGCCTTTTTGCCGTTGTGTTGAAATCCTCCCGCTCGCCTACACAGACAGACGAGCAAGGTCTTTGAGGGCGCCCTCTGGCGGCTTGACTCGACCCAGAAATGGCACCTAATCCTTGTTGATTCTCTTCCAAACTTCGTTCTCCGCAGCGATAATGCTTTCCCCGGCCGCCGCAGCCCATTTCTTGGCCGAGTCCCAAACTCCCGGCTCTCCATCCTGGCCGAACGGAGACGCAATCGAAGAGTTTTGGTCAGCTAACGCGTGGTGTGCCGCTCGCTGATAGCTGTTGAACTCTGATGCATGGACATTTTGTTGGTACCCCGGAGGATGCGAGTACCTGTCCGAATCCTGTTCCTGCAGCGATATCGGATATGGGCCCCCCATCGATGGCGCTGATGCAGCCGGCGTAGTTGATGAGCGGCCTTGAATTGGGTGCGAAGCAACAGGAGGTTGGTACATCATCTGGGGTGGCATGGGCATCGTTGTCGTCTGAGGGGGCTGAGCATATTGAATGGACTCTCCAGCCTTCGGTGGCGGTGGGAGATGCTTCGTCACACCTGGCGGAACAGGGACAGCACCTGGCTGCGCAGCAGGTGGGCTGTCAGTTTGAATACTCGACGTCGGTGTAGGTTGAAGACCGGCGAAAGGCTGAGGCGCAGCGGTTTGCGCAGGCAGTGAAGGTACGGCCCCGGGCTTTGCTTGCGGGTACGTCCGCTGCGCACTCGGGGAAGTACGCGTTTCTGGAATCTGCTGACTTGGTTGCGAATTGTCCGGCTGTTTAGTCTGTGGGGTAACGCCTGATGCCTTCGTGGCATTGATTGGACTGGAGCTGTAAACCGGGACTGTAGGCATCTTGACGCGATGAAGGTGGCTCCGATGTTCAACTGCCGCGGTCGATGGTGTTGTCAGGAACGGACTTGGCAGCGAACACTCGTCAGAAGTATCGCGATGTGTAATGTTGCCTAACGATGCTTTGTGACTTTAAGCAGGGATTTCAAGGAAAGCCTGTGGTCGCAGGTCGTTGGTTGCTTGCGTTTGGGAGAAACGTGGCCAAATGTCCTGGCGGCAAGTGGCAACGTCATTGGTGGTTACGTCAGAGTACGGTACGACATTACCGGCGGTACCTTGACTACGTTACCCCAGGCCTACAAGAGCGCGGCGAGAAGTCCCCTCACATTGACACGATTAAATATTCACAGTAAAAAATATATCACGGCGCTGTGAGTACAGTACTCGTTATCTCATTCGTTCTGTGTGCACAGTATAGATACCCATCCCTCGCTCCGCAACTTTAGGTAGGCGTGCGCTGTGAAGGTGTCAGTTCACCCGTCACTCGAGCCCTCCGTTCTCACACGGATATCCCTCGCTCAATATTTTTGATTAAGCAAACTTGTTTTCACCAAGGAGTCTGTGAGAACATGGAATTGTGTGAGCAGCGCCTGCAACTTTGTTTTCTTTAATAGGATGCAATTAAGGTTCGACACTCAACTCGTGCGCTGGTTAGTCCACTGAGCACACGTATCTCCTTGCGCGAAAGGGCATTGGTGTTGAGGGAAGGAGGAGACTCGACGCGAGGGGCCCCCGGCGTAGGCAGTGAATTGAAGCAGGTAGTGAGGTTTGAGCGCCGTTGCCCGGCACCGGGTCTGCGCCTACGCACCGAGCGGAGCGAGGAGTCAAAAGCCGGCCTCAGGCGACGTTAGCTTGAGGGAGCCGGCAGCTTTGCTGTACAGGATGGCGGGCCTTAGGCCGGGCACGGGTCTTGTTTCCAGGTCCAGGCTAAGGATTTCCACACTCGTGCCATAATCTCGCGTTTCACGCCTTCGAGGACATAGCGAAAGGGCATGTCCCCGTCCGAGTTATTACCATTCTCACATGTTCCTCCATCTGAGCCGTCTCCTCAAACCCCTTGCTCATCTTGCAGCGAGGTCCTAGATCCTCAAACAGAAAGCCCTCGGGCTTCATTTCTGCACCACCGTCGCCAGGAAGCATCCCGCCAGTCGCTCTCGTGACCCAGGCCACGGGTCCCCAGCGAGCCCACAGTGTCACTGGAGTATACCATGGCTCCTTCAGGTAGTGAGTGTGGTGCATTCGGCCTGTTCTGGGATCTGGACCGGTGACGTATGGCATCGGAGAAAGTCGTGGCGTGGCGAGATATCGAATGAATATCTGTCGCGACAGCAGCAGGACGTAGGTGAGTGCGGATATGGCCACTCCAGGTTCCTCAAAGCTGATGCAAGGTCAGCCTGAAAGCCCAAAGTCGGCTTTGTAAGTCACAATTTACCCAAAAGCATATCGCATCCTCTCCCCCATGAGGACTAAGAGCATCTGGTACCCAAGCGGCCGCATCAACTTCGGATATGCTGATAACAGCAGGTCCACGAGGACGGCGCCGAGATGTTGAACCTCCGGCAGAGGCAGCATATAACGATCTTCGTACTTGCAAGCCCACCGTGTGACTTCTTCCATAAACTCGATACTGTCGTTCCATTCATTCTTTCCCAGTTGCTCGGCATAGTCAATACCAATCATGTCGCCAACGGACTTCCAGAGCGTGGCTTGCGCCGCAACCTCCATCTCCGTGAGCGACCTCCACTCATATAGTCGCATAAACCTGATTGGCTCAACCATTGCGGTATAAAGGACGTAAAGTAGGTCCTGGTTGAGTATCTTTCCAGACTTGATGTACGGGGCATGCAAGTAGTTCATCCTGGCCACGGCCTTGTGGAGCAATGGCGAACTTGGCGGAAAGATTGCGAAGCTGATAAATATTAGCATGACGGTGTCGTCTGAAGGAGAGAAAGTTTAAAGGAGCTTATACCAGGCAAAGATGATTTCAGTATCCTCGTATCTGCAAATAGTGTTAGTTTGACGTAGTTGTGTGAATGCGAGACTCGCCGGCTGGCTCATGTGTATATACCTCTTGGGCGCTTCGTTAGTTTTAGCGAGATCGCTTACAGAAACGAGCAGTTTGGCGATGTTTTCGATGGCGTAAGTCTAACTCGCGTAAGCTATTTTAAATCCACATGAAACTGGCAGGGGATGACGGTACCTTGAACAAGGCGTAGCGCAAGGCGAGGTCGTAGAAGAGGGGGAATTCGAAAGCGGTGATATTGTAAATAATAGCTTGGGCGTCTGCATGCGTCATCCGGGAAAAGGAAGCTCGATCTGGAAAGTTGAAGCGAGAGCGTACATCGTTGAGGCGTCGAAACCGCAAGAAGTAGCACGCAGTCGCATAGGCCAAGAGGACCAGACCCAAGACCACCGACAAAGCCAGAGGCTCAGGCATTTCAAACGAGCTATAACCGTAGCCCGATGGAGACAAAAATGTGATGTTGCCCAAGGCGCCGGCCGTTTCGTTAGCGTTGCAACGCAGCGTGTCGAGATCGAGGACGGCCTGCTCTCAATTTCGCAATCCCTCGAGCCAAAGCTGGATATTCGAACGCGCAAATGGAATCTTACTGCGCTGAATGCTATGGAAGAATGGCAGGGCCGGCGAGCTCGGATGGACGCCGGGCATCAAACGATGTCGACGGTCCAGGGAATGCTGACCTGTGACGCTGTGATGGGAGATGAATGACGGAGAGTGGAGGTTGGTATTGTTGGCCACCAGACACTTGCGGCGGGGTCTACGCAGACGCGCCTGTTCCGTTTCCACCTCGCTCGAGGCAGTGACCAGCTGCAGGCAGAGGTGCCATTGTTAAATGAGACAGTTGGACCATGGAAAGCCAAAATTCTCAGTCTGATAACGACGCTGAATGGCTGGGTTCCTCCTCGGGTTTATCGACCGAGGGCCATCGACAAACTGCCAACTCACTGCTACGGTTTAAATTTTCATCTGTGTAACACGACGTAGCATAGATTGGTTCAAAGGCGAGCGGCAGTGATTGCCTACGCTTCGGCCAGGTATTGTTCAGCCCGTGTAACGCTTCAGCCGTGTTACGGGAATGCTGTGGTTCTGATTGGCAATAGGAAAGGTGGGCGGATTATAGTGAAGCCGCGACCCCGGCCCGCAGGTCCGGCATTGGAGGCAGAGGTATCGTATCGGGGAATTCCCGGGCCATCCAGGGACCAAGCTAAAGACGGCGACTTTCCTCCAACAACTCCCTCGTGAAGTGGTAGCTGGCCAGACTGACCCTACGATAGCGGCAAGCATCTCACAATGGTCGGAAAAGTGTCGGAGAGGGTCCTCCTCCGAGAGGGTACGCCAATCCTAACCACGGATCGCGATCCCTGGAACGGTGTTGTGCTGACGATATCGCTACACAGGGTTGGAGAGGACCGACAATGGCATGAGGCTGACGAATTGGCCCGACGTGACGCCAATCAACCAGAAGAACTACTACACGTAAGTTTATAGGCCGCAGTTTGCTCCATGCTCGGCTCGGCTAATGCGCAGGTTAGCGATTACATGAAGCGCGATGATCAGGTCCTTGCTCTCCGACTCCAGAGCGACGCCACGCGCGACCGACTTGTCCAAAGCGCGAGGGATCGCGACCGGCTTCTTTCGAAGCCCACCAATGGCGAACTACCGCTCCCGATACCAGATCTTGCAGAGGAAGACGGCGCTGCGACGCCATCTGGCGGCGTGGATCCTTCTAGGATAATCGTGATCCATCCCGGCAGCCAGAATCTACGGATAGGCTTCGCCAGCGACGCCCTCCCCAAGACCATCCCCACGACTCTTGCGACGAAGTTTCCGCAGACCGAATCGGAAATGTACGAGTCGCTCCCGCGGCGGCAGTTTGAGGCTAAGACCACCGATCAGCAATACGGGGAGGAGTGGTCCAAGAAATACCAAAAGATGTGCAGTGAGCTCAAGACCGAGATGCGCGCCAACAAGCGAAAGGTGCTGCCAAACTCCAAGGAGTTGGTCCAAACCTTTAATCGTCGAACGGAGCCCGAAATCATTCAGAAGCACAATGACCCCCTCGAGATTGAGTGGACGGACATCCAGACCCTCGAGGAGCCAGAGTCTCCCGCATCGTGCTTCATTGGCAGCGACGCGTTACGCGTGCCTGATGACTCGGACCCCAAATTCAAGCTGTGGTGGCCAATACGCAATGGATGGTGGAATGAAGACGACTACTCCAGCCAGGAGCATCTCTACGACGACTTCGAGACCCTGTTGGACAAAGCGCTCCGTCAAGAACTGGGCCTGAAGACAAATAGCGAATGGCAGCAATACAGCTGCGTGTTTGTCATCCCGGACTTGTACGACAAGCGATACGTCGAGCAGGTGTTGAGGTCATGCATGACTTGGTTCGAGTTTAGCAAGGTATGCTTTGTTCAGGAAAGCATGGCCGCGACGTTTGGTGCTGGGTACACTCAAGCCTGCGTCGTCGATGTTGGTGCACAAAAGACGTCAGTCACCTGCGTCGAAGATGGTCTCTGCATCGAAGACTCGAGGATTAATCTGAAGTACGGGGGGTACGACATCACGGAGACTTTTATCAAGATGATGCTTTACGACAACTTCCCATACCAGGACATCAACCTGCAGAGGCGATACGACTTCCTCTTGGCTGAGGAGCTCAAGACCAAGCACTGCACCATGTCTCAAGCCGACATATCGGTCCAGCTCTACCAGTTTCACGTTCGGGCGCCCAACCAGCCTACCCGGAAATACGCTTTTAAGACCTACGACGAGGTCATTCTTTCAGCAATGGGGGTGTTTGACCCATCGATCTTCGACAACAGCGTCAAGCTGCGAGGACGGCGGAAGTTGGTTGAGCGTTCATACAATGCTTATGACGTGGAAATCCCCGACGACCCATCCTCTGCGGCGCAGCTTGCGATACTGGCGTTGGTGAAGCCGTCCATCACGTCGAGTGCCAACATCAGCACCAACGGAGCGTCACAGCTGCAGCAAGAAGTCTCAACCCCAAGCAAGGAGAAGTCGCAGCCGTTCAACTTCCTCGGTAGAGGTGAGGGCGTCAACGGCACGCCAGCCGAGTCTCGCGCTGGATCCGCAGCGCCAGAAGGAAGTGGCACACCAGTTCCCGCACCTTTTGTCTTCGGCGGCAGAGACGGTATCAATGGCGACAGTCCCGCTCCGAGCGGAAGTCGTGCCGCCGGCACTCCCGTACCGGGACAAACATCTCAGGCCTCTCAGCCTCCTGCAGGCATGTTTGTCGAAAATCCAGAGCGAAGCGCTCTCTCAATCGCTCAAGAGAGAGAGTCAGTCCTGCCGGTTGCGCCTCTCGACATTGCCATCCTCACCAGCATTCAGAACGCCGCTAAGAGCGACGATAAGAAGCTGCGCGACCTGCTCGGAAGCATTATGGTCATTGGCGGTGGCTCCAAGATCCCGCAATTCACCGTGGTGCTGGAGGAGAAGCTGAAGGCGCGGCGGCCGGACCTCACTGACAGGATCTTGGTCAGCAGAAGTGCCAGGGATATGGATGAGCAAGTCGTAGCTTGGAAAGGCGCCAGTGTCTTTGCGAAGCTGATGACAAACGATTCATGGATCACGCCCTTTGAGTTCGAGCGGTTGGGAGCGCGGACGCTTCATCACAAGGTGCTGTGGGCTTGGTAGACGGTGAGTCCGTAAGGGACTATCGAATGACTGTGTGACATGGGCGCTATGGGAGCAATGGGAGCTTATCGGTAGTGCGGGAAATGGCGCAAAGGCTTCATTTCGGGTGCAAGGAACAGTATAAGGGAGATATTTGGTCAGCACGGAGGATACATGATCGGCGTTGGCGTCTCAAGAGCTCGCTCATGCTCGTAGATGAAGCTGGTGGTAGTCGCTTGGGAGCTTGTTGTGCCGGGTCAGCTCGCAGCCACGACACGGTGATGTAGCAACAGCGCATTCAAGATTCCAAAAATAAACGACTGCGCACATTCGTCGACTCAAAGTCGTAGTCAGTACGCCTACTCATGGCACCCACCGGCCGGAGTCTTGACGTCAAGGTCCGGCCTCCGGGGCTTATGTAATTTCGCCGGGGCCCATGCGCATCAACAACATCCATCATTCGCGTCTCTCTCTCCAAGGTACTTCTAACCCTCGAGCTACAAAACTCCCCTTCAACTGGCCCCCTCGCGATGTGAATCTGGCCATTGCCTCGCTCGAAGAGGTCATTCATCGCCGACAAAATGCCATCGCTATTACGATTGTTGCCGTTCTCACCCTCGATTACGACGGCACAAGCCGTGACGTATCTGCTCGGCATCTCGCTTTTCTCCATCTCCTTCCTCGTCTTCCTGAACAGCTCCGTCTCGTTTGTCGTCACCGACCTCATCGGCCAGAAGAAGGACGTTGGCGATGTCGTCGGCACGCTGGGTTTCGTCGACGAGCTCGTCGCCCTAGTGGCGTGCCCGACTTGGGGTCTTGTATCTGACCGGCTGGGAGTGCGGTGGGTAGCCGTCATCGGCTATGCGATCATCGGCATCGCTCTGGCAGTCTTCGTCCAAGCGAAGAATGTGTATCCCCAGCTGCTACTGGCGCGTATTTTCTTCGCGGTGGGAGCTTCTGCGGCGTAAGTCGGCAGACTCGGAGATGTGCGCCGAGCCGAGCGTTAACGAATGCAGGGCCACCATGGTTACCGCAATACTCCCATCGCTGACCGATGACGCCGACGAATTTGCGGGATCCGCAAGACATGCACGAGCGAAGCCAAACGCACGGTTGAGCGCCGCCTTCTCAGTCGAGTCCGAGGTCACCATCACGCCAGAGCGATACACCAGAACCTTGTCGAGTGAGCGAGTCAACCCGAGCTCGGCGGCCGCGTCGGGCAAGCCATCTGCGCTGGCCGGATATGTAGGATTATTCACGGGGTGCGGCGCCCTTGTGGCATTGTCACTGTTTCTGCCTCTACCTGCGAGATTCGGCGAAATTGACGGCGTAACTCCTGGCGAGGCCGTTTCGTACAGCTTCTACGTCGTGGGCGCCGTGTCTTTGGTTGTCGCCGTGCTTGTCTGTATCGGGCTGCGTAACTTGCAAGGCGAAGAAGGCAAAGGCTGGAAAGTTCTCTTTGGTATCAGACACCCACGCGATGCTTTTGAGAGGCATGAAACAGACGATGAGGATCAACCGCAGACACAGGTGAGTTCTGGAGACAGCCATTCTGGGCGGAAACTCGCTAACCCTCGGTAGAAGGTGGTCCCCTACCTCCACCTCATGAAGGACTCTGTCCTATTAGGCTTCACCGACTACAAGATTGCACTTGGCTACCTCGGCGGTTTTGTTGCAAGGGCTTCTACGGTAGCCATATCTCTTTTCATCCCGCTTTATATCAACACATACTTCATCAGCAATGGCTACTGTCAAGGCTCGCCGAACGACCCCTCGCCAGAGCTGAAAAAGGAATGCCGATCAGCTTACGTACTGTCATCGATTCTGACTGGAGTTGCTCAGCTCCTGGGCCTGATATGCGCTCCTTTCTTCGGGTATCTTTCCGCAAACACCGGACGAGTGAATTACCCCATTGTCATCGCGACGGTGTTTGGCATGGTTGGATACCTCATTCTCCCGCAGCTTGCAAGTCCGGAGTTCAAGAATGTGGATGGACGGGGAGGCAACCCAGTCATATTCTTGGCGGTTGCTCTCATTGGCATCAGCCAGATCGGGGCCATTGTCTGCAGCCTAGGATCCCTTGGGCAGGGTGTCCTAGCAGCTGAGCTGCCGCGGTCGGTGCGGCGCGAACCGTCTATTGCTCCGGATGAGGACGAATCAGCAGAATCCGAGCCGTTCCTCCGACCCTCCAGCGCGGAGGAATTGGTGTCCCGTGTGCGCTTGAAGGGATCCATCGCGGGAGTGTACTCGCTGTGCGGCGGCGCGGCGATCCTTATTCTCACGAAGGTGGGTGGAACTTTGTTTGATCGACTGTCCAATGGCGCACCATTTTACATGATGGCGATGTTCAACGGGATGCTGCTTGTTGCGAGCTTGTTTATGGATGCGTCGCAAGCGTTTGCGCGGGCTTAGCGGTCGATGAGATGATAGCCTACGAAGTCATGAATACACATTTGTTCTTTCGACTCGGAGGCTAGACGCTGAATGAAGACGATACTGCTTGGTCGCTTTGAACGGCAGCCAGCTTCTTGGTGCGGATGATGAGGTTGCCGCTCGCTGTGGAAGCCATTGACCTTCTCAGATAGGGTAAGTACACGGCGAGATTGGTGAAGGACAATTGCCTGTTTGGGAGGGGAGGCATCGGAGGATTGGGCTACAACCAACTTTAGAAGGCGGATCCCTGTGGAGCCCCACTTACCTAAACGAACTAGCGATGGGCGGGGCATGCCTTCTCCAGACTTTGTCGGCCTGCGACCTTCAGCCATTTACCTCAGGCCATTGGACTCCTTCAGCTTTCTGCGCTCTGGCTCTCAAATATGCAGACCAAGGAGCGTCTTGGCGGCAGACGCGCGCCAGTTTGTGTGGAATCCCCAGGAGCCTGTCGGCCGGGTGACGTCTTGGAGAGGGGCTGGCACCTGGTGCGGTAGCACTGCCTCGGAACACCTCTCTCTTTGTTGTGGCAATACTTGCTTCTCTGAAGCCCGTTGATAGGTACGCAGAAGCACCCGGATAGACAGTCACCGGTACTGGTCAGAATGGTCATGCATATGCACGCCACCCGGCATCCATCTTGCCGTGCACCAGGTGCCGATATGGGGACGCGTTGCTATCAGGGTGGACGATGCCTACACGAGAAATGCGATGGGCCATATCAGGTGTACTAGACAGGATGGAGCTGGACTGTCCATCATAATGCTAAATCCGAGGCAGACATACGTTCTTGCCATGATTTTTGAGAAAAGGAAGCGAGATCACTTCGTGCTCCGTACACGACACGAATAAGCCTTGCCAAGTAACTGGTGCGTTGCGCTTTCTTTGCCGTTTTGATGCCATGCTGTGGAGCAGTCAACAGTTCGTCTCGACAAAAGGTTCTGGATCTCATGCTGCTTGTCTTGTATAGAGGGTGATCCATTCGGCAGGCGCTGACTCGTCCATTCACGATGCCAAGTGCGTGGTCCCCCTCATTTTTGAGGGCGAACTTGTGGCGGCGCGCTGATGAAAACGGAGGACCAAGCTGCTTTCTCAACCCTGCATCAACTGTGGCACAATGTGGCTCCCATGGTTGGACAGTCATGCCGAGGAGAGAAGAAGAGAGGTGTCCAGCGGCAGCGTCACACAAGGGCGGGCGAGCTTGATTGTGAGGCGAAAGGAATACGAGACCGACTCCAGCGAATAAGAGGCATCGAGTACGAAAGTAGTTGAGAACCTGCGCCTCGCCCCATTGCATGGATCACACACCTTTTGGGCGCTTCAAGGTACGTGAGTTCTAGTCTGATCTGCCTAGGTATCGAGTGACATGCTTGTTCAACCACAACCACAAGTTGCGATGTGAATGCTGTGTGCAGAGGAGCACAGTGCTGAACTTGCTCATGCTCGCCTGGTACCTGCAGCTCAGAATTGCAGCAAAAGTTGAGTTGGGGCCTACCAACGTTGATTACTTTGGTGTTCTTCATTATGGTTTGGCAGCCGGCGACTGTGGGATGGTCCGCCCGAGCGGCCCAGCCATGACCAACAAGACAGTGGCCAACGGGACTGCTCGCATGGACTATTTTCTGGTGTACTCCCTCTGCAGCAAGGGGTCTAGCAACTCCGGTTTTCTCCCTCTCCGTCGCATGCGGCTTGAAGGGGCAGGGTGGATTGAGGGGCTCGTACGACACTCTGCCGCCTTCACCTCGACCGCCTCACGAGCTTCACGACGCACTGCAGGCGGTTCTGATCAGAAAGTACAATTTGTTTGGACCGCCGCACTATTGAATTCGCCGCGGCTCGGTGGTTGGCCACGTTGTTGTGCTGGGCGCAGCTCGGATACCAACCGGCTCGGTGCATACGGTGGGTCAGGAGTGCCACGACGTCGCATTGCATCTGCAAGACCCGAACACTGTAAGCTTCAAAAACGGGAACCAAAACTGGCTTATCGTCTCGCAGGATTCGATGAAAAGAACGGTCCAATTCCCGAAGAAAAGTTATCTGAAGTCACCTCGAAGCAAGCCATTGTCGCGCCAATCTGGCTACCTTAGCTGATCGTCGGCCTCCAGAATAATATGGTCGATGGAGCTTATAACGGCTAAATTTAATTTTCTACTTGCCGGAATGCCCCTTATGGTAGAGTTGATTATTTCCCGAAAGCGGCAGTCAAACCGCTGGTGCCTGTGGACAGACACGTTAACATTCACGTTGGCCAACGTATGAGTTGGCAGGTTGGGCGTTGCCAACCACCCCAGCCTTCCCTAACGCAGCGCAATCGAGACGATTGCATCCAAGGGAGTGCGCCGCTGGCAACACGACGTCTATGCGGCAGCTGTTGTCCCCTCAACCGCTGCAGCAGGTCTGCTTCCGGACCCGAGCTGCGTCGATGAGTATCCTCCCGAGGCACTGGGCAGCCGAGGCACTGGGCAGCACTATGGGCTATGATCCCAGCGAAGAAGATTATTGAGTGCTTCACCAGAGACCGCCATCTGACGTTGGTTGTCTTTTTGAGGATTCCGGATCTGCGACGGCCATGCAAACCGGACGGGCTAAGCATTGTTGCACGTCCTCCCGCATACACTGGTACTGTTATCGCATGTACATGCTGCTCATGCAGGATGAAGAGACGTATGGTTGGACAGCCGGAAGGCTCCGCGTGAAAGTCCACCGCCTCTCTCTGCCCTGCAGTCCTACGCGAGTATAAGTCTGGGGCCAACCTCGCAGGTCCCGAGCTTCGATTCTTCTTGTCTTCCGGTCCTCAAGTCGTCCTCGTCTTCTCAGCCGCCAGAGTCAAGCATTGGAACCGTTCTTTCCACAGCCCAGTGGCCACCTTCGTTTCCAAGGTCTTCTTGCCCTTGTTACCTCAGCATATCGTTGCATCAACCTTCGTTTGAACATAGTATTAAGCAAGCACGTTTCGTTTCTTCTATCAAGATGCTATACGCGGCGTTGCTCGCCCTTGCTGCTCTGGCGCTGGGAAACCAGGTTGAACCAAGATGGGCTAATGAAAAATTTGTCACGATGACGACTTACACGACTACCACCGTTTGTCCCATTACCTCCACCATCACTGCCAAAGGAACGTGAGTATCATGCATCATGCACATTTGCTTCAGTCATGGCGGCTGACGATGGTCCAGCACCTACTGCGTGACGAGCCTCACCACTTCCACACTCACAGTCACTGACTGCCACGGCCACGGCTGCTCGGGTGGAGCAATCACGGTCCCTGGTCCAACGGTCGTTGCAGGGACCACCACGATGGTTGATGTCACTTACACAACGGTCTGCCCGGTCACGGAAACCATCACAGGACCAACTCACACATACCTGACGACGCGCACCGTCACTAGTGCAGTCGTCACGCAGGTTCCGACCACAATCATTAAGAGTGTCCCAGGTCCAGAGCGGACAAAGATCGCTACGGACGTGGTGTACACAACCCTGACCAGTCTCTGTCCGGTGACCCAGGTGACTACGATTGAGGGTCAGGAACGGACCGTCACGTACACAACCACCAGTCTCATCACAACGGTTGTCCCCACGGTTATAAAAGAGACCGTCAAGAAGCCAGATCACACGGCCACTGCCACGGATATCAAGTACTCGACTATTACCAGCCTTTGCCCTGTCACGCAGGTTACGACCATTTCGGGAACAGAATATACCGTCACACGCACTACGACAAAGTT
>JALHBY010000170.1:69168-119890 GCA_024340155.1 Tolypocladium pustulatum | reverse complement strand
CCTGTCACGCAGGTTACGACCATTTCGGGAACAGAATATACCGTCACACGCACTACGACAAAGTTGATTGAGACCACGATACCGAATACTGTTCATGAGACTGTTAAGCAGCCTGACAGTACCGTCACCGCGACGGATGTCGTATATTCTACCATCACCAGCCTTTGTCCTATCACGCAGGTTACGACGATCTCGGGAACGGAATATACCGTCACACGTACTACGACAAAGCTTATTAAAACGGCGGTGCCCAACACTGTTCATGAAACTATCAAGCAGCCTGATAAGACTGTCACTGCGACTAATGTCGAGTATTCTACCATTACCAGCCTTTGTCCTATCACGCAGGTTACAACGATCTCGGGAACGGAATATACCGTCACACGTACTACGACGAAGCTTATTGAGACGACGGTACCCCACACAGTCCAGGAAACCTTCGCGAAGCCTGACACGACTGCCACCGCCATGGCTGTCGAGTATTCGACAGTAACTAAGCAGCACCCCGTTACGGTGGTCACTACTATCGGCGGCGAGGAGACGACAATCACCTACACGACAACGGAGCTCATCGAAACGCAGGTTCCCGTAACGGTCCATCAGACGGTTGAGCGCCCAGATGTGACCGCTACGGCCATGGATGTGCAGTTCCAAACGGTCACCAACATCCAGCCTGTAACGCAAGTCGTCACGGTTGGCGGCGAGACGCAAACCGTCACACGCGTCCAGACCAGCGTGGTTGAAGTGGCCCAGCCTACCACGGTGTACCAGACTGTCACCGGCGCAGGTGGCACGGAGACGACGCTCGAGATTGTGTATACGACCCAAACGGCCGAGTACGTGGTGACGGAGACGGTCACCGTACCTGGCGCAGGATCGACTCAGGTCATGCATAGTACGAGCACGGTGGTCTACAGCGCCGCTTCCACGACTACTGTATCGGTTCCAGGCGCCACGACTGGAGGAGCCAAGAATCCCGTCGCGCCGTCACAGGGAACGAACCCCGTCCCTTCAGCCCCTGCCAACTCACCTCCGGCTGTGGTGACGGCTGCTGCACAGACGAACCCCATCCCGGTTATTACCGCCTTGGCTGGCCTGGCCGGCTTGATGGCGCTTCTCTAAGCGGCAGCGTCCACAAATCTTTCACTTCTCTATAGTCTCGAGACAAAATGTTTTAGCTGGAAATGGAGGGGACGAAGCTTAATTTGAAGCTTAATTCTCGTTGAGTTTCTTTGGATTGGGGCTATGCTGTTGGAGGATAGGGTTTTGATATGGAAAACGCGATGGGTTTCTTTCTTGGCAGGACACGGAGTGAGGGATGGCAAATTGTTGCGGCGGAGAAAGAGAACGGGTTTTATAGGTGCAACTCAATATTTGGTACGCTAGGTCTCTCCCTTCCAAGCACATAATTCAGGCAGCGACTCTCGTGGAGGAGCTTAGAGTGGGTGTCGTCGGCGACTTAGCACCGGCACATGGCGGATTTAATCTCACATGTATTTCACAATCTGCGATTCTGTGCCTGCTTTGGACAGTATGCATTCCATTCTGTGGAGTAACTTATCTACCGGACGCCATTCTACACGCTCCATGCGCAATGCGGGGCTCAATGCTTCACCACTGCCTCTGCAGTCTCAACAGGAGCCTCCCGGATAGCTATAAAGCGCGCTGGGTTGGGTTCCGTCACCTCGTCTTCGCCGGTAAAGGTGTGCCCGGGGAAGTAGCGCTCCACCCCCAGCAGAAAGGCCGCATTCAGGTCGATCCAGACAATCATACGGCGCAGCAGGCCACCAAGGCCGAGCGAGCCCATGCCGCCGCGCATGTCGAGCATCAGGCACAGGCCGCGCATGTGCATGCGGTACGAGGCGACATCGCCGTGCATGACCTCGAAGCTAGCCATCTTGGCGACGGCGCCGACGACCTCGTCGGACAGTCGACGGCCGGGGTCGCGCAGGGCATCGTTGATGGCGGCGATGGCGGCCTGGTGGAGATGCTTGAGCTGCAGGCGGAAGGCGTCGACGGAAGGGAAGCCAAGGATGCCGGCTTCGGCGAGGCAAGCGGGGGACAGGTTGGTGATGTAGTTGGCGGCGGAGAGGAGCAGGACGACGGTGAAGGTGGAGGGGTGGGAGAGGGCGCAGGGGTACCAGCGGGTGCGCAGAAGACCGGCGTTGCCCGGCTGGTCGAGCTCGGGAATATCCCTCGCCATGTGGACGATGTCTGCGTGCCCTGTCAGGGGTCTGCTCTGCTCCAAGGGCCCCGGCCGCCGACGGTGAAGAAGAAGAAGATGGACTTACAGTGATCGGTCAGAGCGGGTATGTACGGCCGCCACGGTCCCGGGTTTGACCTAAAGGGATCGACCCGGCCGCCTCCAAGTTGGTATTCAATAGGCCAGGACGTCAACGAGTCGGGGCCGGGCCGCTGGACCATGCGTCCCTGGTGTGCATCCAAATGTCTTCTTGAAGCCTCTTGCACCTCTTCATCCCCCCACGCCTCATGCTGCTGCGGGTGCTGCGGCCCCGTCTCTGCGGGCTCATCTGGCGCAACGCACTCAAACGTGACGGAGTAAGCCGGCTTGCGCCACCGGCGACGGCGGGGCCCGCGCCGAGCAGCAATGTGGGCTTGTCGGGAGCCCCGCTCGGCAGGCGACGAGGAGCTCGACGAGCCTGATGGCGGCTGCAGATGAGCCTGCCAGGCGCGGCGGGAGAGGAACGAGCGCAGGCGGGTGGTCGACCCGCCCTTGAGCTGGTCCGGCCGATTGCCAATGACAAACTCAAACTCGACGGGGGCAGCGCGGCCCTCTCCCGCGCCGTTGGGCATCGCGGCCGGTAACTTGGTCGGTGGAGGCACGTCGTAGTGCAGTGTCTTGGCAGGGGCTCGGGCAGGCGAGGGTGAGACGGAGCCGACCCGTTGGTGTTGCGGGCTGTTGGCTCGGCAGCTCGCGGTCGGAAATGGCACTTGGCAAACCAAAGATAGATCCGAGTCGGGCCTAACGAGGCCGGAGGTAACGCATCTCCACGGTCGAGCCCACCACGTCTGTGTCGTCGCTTCACGTGACGGTGACGGCAAGGTAGCGTCGCATCGTTCTTGTGCCGTGGGCGAGGCCGCCGTTGATCCGTGACCCGATCGGGTGCGTGCATGGGGCGCAATAGTCTGGGGGCCAAACTCTATCCCAGTTGTTGCCGGGTTGTGGTCGGAGCTTAGCTTGCCTTTTACGGCGGTGGACGCGCTGCATTCTTGGGTGCTTTATGATTTCGGGAGGGGCGGTGCCGAGACGGACGAGCGCCGCTGCCGTTGATTCTGGTCGAGAAGTTGTTGTTCGCTGAGCAATTCCTTGCATCGGCTCTGGTGGTGCTGCGTCTCGTCGTGGCTGATTCATCTCGATGCCAGTGGCCCTCGTTGGCGCCTGTAGCGTCGTGCTTCTTCCATCTCGGGTCACAGCGTGCTCTCGTCAAGTCTTCCGTCTAGTGTCGGAGTCGATTGACTGGCGCAGCCTGCAAACTGCACGATATCTGCTTCCGCTCAGGCTGCCAGAGACAGAGAATGGGAGAGCAGCAGCCATGGCGCTAAGCTCATTCAGCGCGCCGTTCGTCGATGCCGCGTTTCCCAATCGGGGATATGCAAGGTGACGGTCTAGCAGAAGTCTAAAAAGCAACGACACTGAATCGTGTCGAGCTGTCGCCTGCTGGCCTCTTATGACGACAGACGTTGCAGCTCTCCTCGGGGCTTGGTGCGCTGGTCGCCGTTCGCCGAGCCCATCTATGTATAAAGGCCTCCGTGGATGCCGCGCCCTCCGTTGTAGATAGACTCCATAACCGCATCATCCTACTCGTGTTGCCCTACAATCGTCACCATGTCCCCGTCTCTCCAAGGCAAAGTCGCCCTCGTCACCGGCGGGGCCAAGAACCTCGGCGCCGAGATCGCAAAGGAGCTGGCCTCGCTCGGTGCCAGCCTCGCGCTGCACTACAACTCGGCCAAGTCCAAAGACGACGCCGTCAAGCTGGAGAAGCTGTTCAAGGAAAAGTTCCCCCAGTGCAAGGTGCAATTCTACCAAGCCGACCTCACGACCGAGGCGGCCGTCGACAAGCTCTTTGCGTCCGTGGCCAAGGACTTTGGCAAGATCGACATTGTGGTCAACACGGTGGGCAAGGTGCTCAAGAAGCCCATTACCGAGATTTCAGAGGCCGAATACGACCAGATGTTTGCGTGAGTCCCGCTCGACCTTGAAGGAACGAATGGGACACGTGCTGACGATCCCGACACCTGCAGCGTCAACTCCAAGTCGGCCTTCTTCATCCTTAAGGCGGGCGCCAAGCACGTCGAGGACGGCGGCAAGCTCATCACCATTGTCACGGCGCTGCTGGCGGCATTCACTGGCCTCTACACCAGCTACGCCGGCTCAAAGGCACCGGTCGAGCACTTTACGCGCGGCGTGGCCAAGGAGCTGCAGGGCCGCAACATCAGCGTGAACGCTGTTGCACCAGGACCTATGGACACCCGTGAGTATACGTTGACCTCGAGAGCAAAGACGTGGATGCTGACGCGACTGCTGCTACAGCTTTCTTCTACCCCCAAGAAGCGGACGACGCCGTGGCGTTCCACAAGAGCCAGGCCATGGGCAACAGGCTCACCCAGATTCAGGACATTGCGCCCATCATCCGCTTCTTGTGCACCGAGGGTAACTGGATCACGGGGCAGACTCTGTTTGCCAACGGCGGGTATACAACCAGGTAGTCGTGCTCTGTGCAGGTAGATGAGATGATAGTAGCAATGATGTTGAATTGATGCAATTCGTGCTGTCATGCTCCAGCTGCTGCTTGCTTATGACCAGGAGCTCTAATTCCGTGGCCGCTGCGGCACTGCGGAAGTAGCCGACCCGCTGTACTCTCCCGCAGCGCACCAGCCCCACCACCCACTTCACACCTGCATCAACCCGCCCTCAGCCTCGTGGCATCAACCACCTTCCATTCTCCTTTGCATCTCTCCAGACGCCCACAGCCGCAGCCATGGCGCCCGTCGACAGAATGAGCCACGAAGAGTTTGAGCGTACGCACCGCCTGCCCACTGACAAACCCTTCCCGCATATTGACCAACACGCCTATAGAGCAGCTCAAGGACGTCATCCAAGACTTTTACCAGATCATGGTCCAGGTCTCGACGTACGATACCACTGGTCGCCCCAGCCGCGACGTCCTCTCCAACGAAATGTGCGTGCATACTCCCTCCGCCTCATCCATGACGTCAAGGCACGCGGGCTGATTCCCGGTGCGATTTAGAAAAACCCTCTCGCGCTCCCTCCAGGCCATCCACGCCTCCGCCTCCTCCCCGCACGGCAGCGCCCTGCCCTCGGTGCCCCCCGAGCTGCTCGAGTACGTCGAGAACGGCCGCAACCCGGACATCTACACGCGTGAATTCGTCGAGCTCGTGCGCCGCGGCAACCAGCTCATGCGCGGCAAGGTCCGCGCCTTTGCCGCCTTCCGCGACGTCCTCGCTGAGCACATGGCCCAGGCCTTGCCCGAGCTGCGCAGCGACGTTGAGCGCGTCCTCGAGGCAACGGGCGGTCCGCCGCTCGGGTCCGCAACTTCATCTGCTGGGGAGGGGAGCGGGACGACCACCGCCGCGGTGGGCGCGCGGGATGCGGACTCGGGCGCGGAGGCGGCCCTGACCGCTGGCGGTTGAGGCTGAGTACCCCAAATGGAACCTACAAACGAGGAAGTCGTTATGACGACGGACACCGACGACGGACAATCCGTTGTCGTCGCGACTTTAGTGACCCCACGACCTCTCAACCCTGCTCATGTCCACTTTACTGCGAACCAGGCGTTTTATGGCTTTTACGGCAAGATACCCGGGCTGCGAGCGGCGCCTCGCGCCATCTTTGGAGATTCTGCACTTGCACGACAAGCTGCAGACTATTGGGATCATTTCTACGAGCCATTTCAGTTTAGAAGGAGCGCGTTCCAGGGAAACACGCCCGCCATGCCCGTTCTGAATATCTTTCCATTTTATGCATCATCAGCGTCAAAAATCTACATGCCATTACACATCCTTTCGTTATTTAGTTTGTGCTCTAATGCCGTCCATCCATGCGTGAATGGAGCTGAACCATGTCTCGCGTCCGCGGCCCTTCGTTTTGTGAGCCCTCGGCATCATACTTCAGCGTCTAGACCCAAAAACGCCCTGAAAATGGGGAATGTCTAAATGCTTGCATGCGCGTCTGTCGTGATCCAAGCTCTCTATCCTGTTCACTTGGCGACTCCCCAGCGACGCTGCAGAATGCGCTTGTTGCACATGTATACAAGTGCCATGGCGACGATCCCTAGCGCGACCAGCTGCGTTGGCAGCAGGACAGCGGCAGCCAGCAGGCCCATGCCGTAGCGTCGCAGGGTCTCAACGAGCTCTTCACGGGCTTTTCGACGTTTCTGGAACTCGCCTCGCAGCTTGCCGCTTGCCGCTTCCTCTTCTTCTGGACCATCGTCCCAGGAGTCGGCTCCTGCTTCATTCGATTCCTCTTCCTCCTCCTCCTCCTCCTCCTCCTCAGCCGTATAAAGCTCGTCCTCATCGGCTGGTCAGAAGGGGAAACCACCACCTCTTTGTCGGCCACCAGTATTGAAATTGAACTGGGCGCCGCCAGGGAAACCACCACCAGCTCCCCCAGGGAAACCACCACCAGCTCCCCCAGGGAAACCACCACCAGCTCCCCCAGGGAAACCACCGGCGCTTCGGAAGCCGCCGCCGCCACCACCGAATCCGCCCTGATTGTTCATCATGCTGAAAAGGATCTCGGGGTCGATGCCGCCCATTCCACCCATGCCGCCGCCCATGCCGCCACCGAACATGTCGGATGGGTCGAGCAGGTCGTCGCCGTTGTCGTACGCAGCTTTCTTCCTGCTCGGGGGTTAACACGAGACGTGCAACGTAATGCAATTTGCTAATGAGCACTTACTGAGGGTCGCTCAAGGTTTCGTAGGCTTCCTGCATGTCCTTGAATTTGGCCTCGGCCTCCGGGTCGCCCGGGTTCTTGTCAGGATGCAGCTTGACAGCCATCTTGCGGTACGCCTTCTTGATATCGTCGGGACCAGCATCCTTCTCTAGCCCCATGATTTTGTAGTAATCCTTCCTCAGGCTCTTCTTCAGCTCCAATTCCGCTTTCCTGACTTCCTTGGGAATAGTACGGTCCTCGGGGTCGAGTTCTTGGATCGACTTCCATTCCTTGACGGCATCTTCCCACTTGCCGGACTGTCCCAGAGCATTGGCCTTGGTCTTTCGCGCCTTGGTGTAGCTGGGATCCAGGCCAACGGCCCGCTCTGCATCGGCAATTGCCTCGTCGTACTGCTTCAGCTTGATCTTGCACTGCGCTCTGTTCTGTAGCAGCTTCGCGTTCATGCTCCGGTTCGCCGGGTCGATCTCCAGCGCCTGGGTGTACTTTTCAATCGCGGGCTGAAGTCGGCCTGCTTTGTACTCGACGTTGCCCTCTTCCTTCATGCGGTCCAGCTTTTGGACGATCCTCAGCCACTTGACGGCATCACGGAAGTCCGGGTCGCAGCTCAAGGCCATCCTGAAGAACTGGATGGCCTTTTCGTTGTCACCTTGTCCGTAGAGCACCCGTCCACGTAGAACCAGAGCTTCTGGGTCCTGATTGTTGTTCCGCAGCAACGACATGGCAATGTTCTGCGCCTCACCAAGCGAGTTCTCACGGCCCATGGCAATGTACGCCTCTCCGCGCATCAGCTGCCACTTGCGAGGCTTGCTCACTCTCGGCCCGAGCCCTCGCTCGGCCATGTCCAGTGCGTGGAGAACCATAGACCCGGCAGTCCCCTCACTCAAGCTCTTCTTCGCCGCGTCAATGTGGTGCAGCATCTCCTTGGTCGGCGCCATGTCCTTGGCCGAGGGAGGCGGGTCGATTCGACCAAAGGTGGTCATGGCTTCCTCTGGTCGTCCCAAGCCGGTGTAGATTCGCGCTAGGCGCAGCAAGACCTTTGCGTTCTGCGGGTCGAGGTCGGCGGCGCGCGAGCAGTCCTCTAGCGCAGCCTCGTACTGGCCATTGGACATGTAGGCAGCGGCGCGGTTGCTGAGGAAAGTGGGCGAGTCGGGGAACAGATCAACGGCTGCATCACCGTCATGGTCAGCGTGTAGTCACTATTGCGGCTGCTCTTGGATGCATACCCTTGGAGTACTGCTCAATGGCCTTGGGATAGTTCTTCTCCTTGAAAAGTCTGTTGCCCGCGGCCTTGTAGGCTTCGGCATCGTCCTGCGGGGTCGGCACAGGGCTAGACGGGTTGGACCTGTGAGGCGGTGGCACAGGGGCCTCTTGGTGGTCGGCGGTGCCATTGGGAATAGGCACGGAGAAATTAGTCTGCGCGGACGGGTTGGCTGGGGGAGGCGTCGAGGCGCCGTTGACCGGCTCCCGGTCGATGTCCATGGAGTTGCTGCCGCTCATGGCCGAATTAGAGAGTTCCGAGTAGCGTTTGCGCTCCTCGGGTGGTAAATTCAGCGGGTGGGTGTCGAGGTCGAACTTGGGGCGCCGCGAAGAGGAAGAAGACGACGTCGGCTCGGTTGCGTGCCGCGAGAGTCTCGACTGGCGGGGCGACGACGAAGGCTTTGGCTCTCGTGAGTCCCGATAAGAGGCGGGCCTGGATAATTTTTTCGGCGACTTGAAGGACGACGCCGGCTTGGTGGGCGAGGACGGCTCCGAATGAGGGTGGTGGTGCGCGTCTTCGCGCTCGTCAAGGCTGGCGGTGGAGGCGTGCTTTTTGTTTGACGACGGCGACGACGAAAAGGCAGGTTTCTTGCTCCCGCCGAAGAACTTCATGGAGGGCGCCGTGCTTGCGGGATTGCCGACCTAGTCGTACTCGTACTGTGTAGGGCTGTCCCGGAACAAGGATATTGCCGGATACTGGAACCTGTGAAGGGGGGAGGCTAATAAACGGGCGTTCAGCGCCTAAAAGGGGGAAAGTCTGGGGCAGCGTTCCCGAGTCGAGTGGGTGGTGGGTGAGATGGGCAAGAGTCAGGGCGACGGCAACGACCTCGAAGCAAGAGGAGGCAAGGCGTCGGAGGATGATGCCGGAAGCAAGACTGGCAAGTGATGTTGGGACAGCGAGCATGGAGAGGACACCGCAGCACCAGTCCACGATTTATCCGCTGCACGAGATCGTCCTCGTCGGACCCGGGGGTGCGTGCTTGCTGGCTGGGTACCGATGAAATTGGCGCTGCCTGGGCATGGGAGGACGACGAACTCGGGGGGGATGCACGTCAGAGGAAAATGGTTGTGGGCAACCCAGCCAGCACTCGCTACGGATACCTGGCTTCTCTTTGTTCCAGGTTGCTTGCTCTCTCCCCACTGCTGCTGCAAACGCTTTGTGGCGGGCTGGGAGGCAGATGCGTTTGTTGCCAGGATTGCGTGCCAGCCGCCAATGAAGCAGGGGACCTGCCTGTGCCTCAACGATGCCCGCCCGTCGGTGTCGTGGTCCACCGCGCGGCCAGTCAAGTGAGCCATCACGCACTTTCCCCAACCTCTCGTCCCTGTGAGTTCGTTTTGTCACGACAGTGTCCAATCCTAAGGCGAGCTGCAAGGTGATCGCTGTCGTGCCAGCAACGGCCCTGACTGCAGAACCTTGCTGTCTTCTGTAGGGATCACACAAACGAGGAGATGCAATTAGCAGGTGATGTTTCTAGAAGGTTCAGTGGGGCCGGACGGCCCGCTGACCGGGGCGGGTACGCGCTGCAGCCACTGATGAGACGCTGCTTGGGGGCGAGTAGCCTTGCAGCAGGCTAGCCACAGGCTAATGGCCGGGACGCGGAGGTTGGGTGGGCTGAAGAAACACCGATAGCGTAATTAATGGCGGGGCTCCACCCATCCACTTGATAAGGTAATTACTCGACTGTCTCTCGTCATGCCCGTCCAAACATCCAGCAGATGTCGTTCAGTAGCTTCAATTATTTCATATTCCAATGCTAATACATTTACATACGGGCTCGGCATGTGCTGTCGACTAGGCTAACTCATAATTCCTATACGTGCCGGTCATAAAACGACGTGGTTGGTCCGAGTTCGGTACGCCCGCAGCAAGCGTGACGGGCCTCGGGAGCGCTCACCATCACTCCTCCGAGTTGTCTTGAGATCCGCTCTCGCCCCCGCCATTCGATCCCATAATAGAACTCACAAATTCGCGATATTTCAACACCTCACCTTTCTTCGCACCCAGTTGGGCGTTCATGTTGCGGTTGAACGCCCGTCGCCCGGTGAAGCCATTCACAACTTTGTCCACCTCAGCCGCAGTCAGTGCCCGCTCTCCCGGCTCGGGTGCCGTGTGCAGCAGGGCGCTTTTCAGTTCCGCCCAGTCGACTTGCCCGCTGTCGTCGTCGTCGAAGGCTGAAAAGGCTGATAAGAGCTCCGCACTGGGCGAGAGCGCCGCGAGAGCCTCGGCGAGCGAGTTCAGGAACGCTGCTAGGGCAATTGTCTGTGGCCGGGAGGATGGAAAGAATTGTGAGACGTCGGAGTGGCCGTTTGGCAAGCCTAGGCAACAATTAGCAGCCGTGTCTGGGGTTCTCATGGTGCCCATTGTTGGCGCTTACCGAGCTGGCCCAGCATGTCCGCCACGTCCTCGCCATTGACGATACCGTCGCAGTCCCGATCCAAGATTTGGAAACCGTCCCGCAGTGTCCTGACTTGCGCCGGCTGCAATTGCGAGAGCGCATTGCCATTTGATAGAGACTTTGCCGTCGATGTCCGTGAAGGTAGCCCTGGTCTCTGCGGCACCGCGGCCATTGTGTCTGCTGGTGATTGTCCGCGCGGCGTCCAACTGTCTTGGGTACTCGTCGGGGTTGTTGGTGTCGCGAATCTCGACGCTTCTTTGAGCGTTTTGGTCGGCGATGCGTTGGGCGTCGTGTGTCGCAGGGGCGAAGGCGACGCGGGCGATTCAGGACGTCGGAAAGGCGAGCTGCGCGAGGGAGAAGAGCCGTAGCCCAGAGGAGATGGCTTGTACGCTGCGGAGACGGACTGTAGATGACGCTGGTCAGCAGGCTGAGGCTGAGGCGGCCGGGGACTCGGAGTGGGCTCCTACCATGATGGTTACGGGCCCTTGGTCCGTTGGCCAAGGAACGCGTGGCGTGGACCCAGGTGCTGGCTGCTGGAGAGCACGACGGCTGGTGTTGAGAATACGGCGAGAGCTTTGACGTATCCAGATCGAACGAGATACCGGTATCTCAGTATCTGTGTTTGTGTCTTTGTCTGTGCCTATTCCTGGTGGCGGTGTGAGCAATGCGGCTGCTGCAGTTGCGTCCCAAGGCGGCCAAAGTAAACAACCAGCATCCATGACAACGGCAGCCTTGCATGGCGTCGGGTGTGTGGGGCTGCGGCTGGTGCTGTGGCGTGGCCCTCGTGGCGCTGATCTGGCAGATAGCGGAGGCGTTCAGGGCCGTCGCGCCCACAAATCAGAGCGCAGAGCGCTGGAGCTTGGGGAAGCCCTTAGCGGCTGCTTGGCGCCTCGAGGGGTCCTGTGAGGTGCTCCACGACAGGCCGACAGCCACTGGAACCCTATCCCAATCGAGGGGTGCCTCTCAGGGGTCGGCGGGCCACTCAGACGCAGCAATTGGCGCTGGACATCGGATGAGCGAGCGCTGGACTGGACACCCCTGGTCTGGATTCAGGAGGCCGTGTCGCAAAGAGCAGCGCATCATGTCTCATTGCTGCCCCTCGCACCGCCAAAGGCCTGCCCATTGAATGCCTCACCTGGCCTCTGCGTGACCACCACACGCTCCTGCGACGCTCCCGTCGACAACGCCATCGGCTTCCCCTACCGACGAGCCCTTGGTCCAGCCGGACGGCCCCGCCACGGAAACCCCTTGTCAGACCGCTCCTGCGCCTCCCATTGTGTCCATCTGCGCATGGTGGACCAGCACATCGGATAGCCGTCGAACCGACGAACGCTCGCCCCACGGGCTTTGCAGCAAGGGCATCAGAGAAGCTCGCCGCCGGGCTCAGCGACTCGCTGCTGCTGAGAACACCGGGATCCGTCGTCGGCGCTGGGCAGTCGACGCGAAGCTTCAACATGGCGACAGCTCTGCCATACATGACCCGCTACGACGGCATGAACAACCACTCCAATGGTTCCTTGACGAATCGACGAACCTCACTCTCCTCGTTCCCCTCATCGCGCTCTCCCTCCGAGATGTCACATGCGTCGCGGCCGTCAAGGTCGCCTCAGCTGCCCATAACCGATACCGACCGCACCTCCGACCCGAGCTCCAAGTCCAAGACGCCGTCCCTGGGGCAGTCGTCGTCTCGGCACTCCTCCCTCTCGGCACATCGGCGCGCAAATGCCGATGCCCGGTCTTCGAGGAAGCTTCGGTCACAATACCCCCGCGGCACGGCTGACAACCATGTCGAGTATATCCTAGTCGCGTCCTTTGACATCGATCGCGGCCCGGTCATGGAGCACCAGTACCCTGTGGCCATTACCGGGGATGAGAATATGCTGGCGGAGCTGATGCTCCCGGATCAAGCACACGCTCGCAACCAGGACTGGACAATGTTCTTCTTGCACAAGGACACGAGCCAGGAAGAGGAGGACGAGGAGCGCATTGCGAAGCAGCGCAGGAGGACGAGGCGCAGAAGGCAGCGGGACCGAGCTGCCGGCATCATCGACGAGGAAGGTGAGGAAGATGAGGAAGCTGAAGATGACGAGGACCTGGACGACGACGACCTGGACGACGAGTCAACGGATAGCGAACCAGAGGGCGGCGAGGGACCGCCCCTGATCTATGTGTTGAACTTGGTCAACACCAAGCACGACAAGTCGGTCAAAAGAGGCGCCATTGTAAAGGCCATGGCCATCTGTACGCGGCATCCGTTTCTTCATATTTACAAGGTAAGCAGTCCAAACATGGTCAATGCAACCCAATCCTTCGAACTGACGACCGTATCCGTCAGCCCTTGCTCCTGCTAGCCCTGGAAGAGTACTTCAAATCCCCAGTACCTGAGACACTTTCGATGCTGTACGACGCCGTCAATGCCATGGACCTGTCCCTTATGCCGAGACTCAGTATACTGGAGAGAAATCTGCTACTGGCTAGCGACAACAGGGATTTATTTGTGGAAAAGTTTGAGCAAATGATTCAGAAGCGCATGGCCGAGGACAGGGGAGAGGTCATGCTCGAAAGTCGTGGACATGGCAGCCAAAGCCCCTCCAAGACGACGGGCATCTCCAGAGCCGGCACCAAAGCTCACGTTGAAGGCGGCAGGCAATCCATCTACTCGGTGCCCCGGGATACCCACGAGTTTGAAAGCAAGGTCATGTACAAGGGCATTCCTATCCCCATCAAAGTGCCTACGGCCGTTATGCCCGAAACTGTTGGGGACTTTTCCCTCATCAAGCTCATCCAGAACTTTTCCGAACCGCATGCAAAATCGCCGCAGCCCTTTACCCTTCACCCGCACTTGACAACCAACGGCGCCAACACACATCCAGTCATCGTTCTCGTCAACGGGCTGCTGACGCAGAAGAGGGTTATATTCTTGGGTCACAACATGCCGTCCGGAGAGGTGGCCGAGGCGGTCCTGGCTGCGTGCGCACTCGCCTCAGGAGGAATCCTGCGAGGCTTCACGCGACATGCTTTTCCATACACAGATCTCACCAAGATTGACGACCTTCTGAACGTTCCCGGCTTCATAGCTGGCGTGACCAACCCCACTTTCGAGAATCACCCCGAGTGGTGGGATGTTCTCTGCGACTTGCCGAGTGGGCGCGTCAAGATCAGCAGTAGAATCGAGCCCGCAGCCGTCACGGAAGGGCTGGTCTACTTCCAGCAACAGAATCCGTCGCTGGCGACTATTGCTAGTGGCAACGCCAACAACCACCACCCGGATCTGACGGGCGACACGGCGTTCATGACAGATATCCTGCGCAGCATTGCCGTGAGGCACGGCGAGCGAGTCATCCGGGCAAAGTGGCGCGACTGGGTCCTCAAATTCACGCGAATCGCGGCCCAATTTGAGGAGAGCGTGTACGGAGCAAGCGCCCTCTACATAGGAAGTGAGGACCAAGAAATGACGCCCCTTGGTGCAAGCGGCCACGGCTACGTGTGGTCTGACGACGCGGCGAAGAATAAGGAGCTCGCCGGTAATGTCACGAGAATCGAAGGATGGCGAAACACTCGCAGCTACTACAGCTACATCCAGGTGAGCAACCCAACCACAGTCTTTGTTGATGTGTCGCCTAACTAACAATGTTGCAGGACCTCGCCCAAGTATACACTGTCCGGCCACTTAAGGGTCTCGATCTGGCGCACATGCACGACCGCCTTCGCATGCAGCGTCTGTCACCATCGCAGAGCCGGGACATTTACTTGACGCTCTCCAAGTACATTCATTCATACGATGAAATCTGCCTCCTGTTGAACGTAGCTCCTGAATCACACGCGGGGCTTTTCTACCTCGCGCTAGGGCTGTTCCACAAAGACCGCGAGGTACGGCTCAAGACGGCAGAGCTGCTGGAGCGCATCTCGGGGCACGAAGCTGGCCAGCACTGGTGGAAGAGCCTGAGTCGGTTCGAAAGGCTAGCGTACGAGCGCCTTCGCCGTGAATCCGATGCCGAGATACGGGGGAAGCTCGAGAAGGACGGGCTAAGCCCAAGCTTGGAGAAGAGAGTCAGCTAGACGGGTGTTTCACGAGGCGGAAGCTGTTCCGGCAAGAGTTGGGAGCCATACTTTTAGTATTTTTTCCTCACCCCGAGGCATTGGGAGCGGGTGCGTTCGTTATGTGGACCTCTTGTTCACCTCCGCCTGGGCGGCGTTGTCGACGACCGCCCCAGTCACCGGTTTGTGTGGCCGGCATGTCACGGATTAACGACTTGAATGAGGGTTTTCTCTGTTTGCTTTGAGGAAGTGGATGGGTGGCATGGTTACTTGGGTTTTGGACTGGTAGGGTGGCCGTCTGTTTTGGATTCTTGGACGATGCACATGGGGGTCATGGTGGTTTGCAGTTATGTTGGAGCAACTTGGCGACCTGATTGGGTCTGCGGACTACTCTGCGGTTGTATATGTTGTGAACTCGTATATACAGACATGATACAGGATGGGTCATCTGATCGTGAAGCTTTGCCTTTCCCAGAGTGGTGTTTACAGCAGGCCCAGGGCCTTGGCTGCATGCTTGATGTGGTCTTCGCCAAAGGTGGAAATGAAGAAGTAGGAATGGTCGTATCCCTACGGCGCGGTCAGCTCTTATAGCATGAGTATACAGCGACTCAGCTCACCTCTTGGTACCGGACTTTGACGCCCTCGATGCCAGCCTCCTTGACAGCCTTTTCAAAGTTTTCGGGGAGCAGCTGTCCCTGCTTGTAAAAGTTGTCTTTGGTGCCCTGCATGGCGTCAGTCACCTTCGTCTTGACCCATTACAGACACGTACTAACCACATCAATGAGGCAATTGAGCGGCCCCTTCCAGCCTTTGACCAGCTGCGTCGCATCGTGCCACTTCCACTCCTCGTCTTTGCCAAAGTAGCCGCCGAACGCCTTCTCACCCCATGGGCAGCTCGAGGGATTCGCAATCGGCGCCCACGCGCTGACGCTCTTGTACATGCCGGGGTTCTTGAGGAACAGCGTCAGCGCGCCATGCCCTCCCATGGAGTGGCCCGAGATGGACACGCGCTTGCTGTCGAGCTCCTTGAAGTTCTCGAACACCAACCGCGGCAGCTCCTTGGTGAGGTACGACTCCATTTTGTAATGCTTGCTCCAGGGGTCCTTGGTCGCATCGACGTAGAAGGACGCCCCGCTGCCGAAGTCCCAGTCGTCGTGCTCGCCGGGGAGGTTGGTGCCGCGCGGGGACGTGTCCGGGTAGAGCAGCGCGAGGCCGAGGCGTGAGGCGTGGGCGTGCAGGAAACCTTTCTCGGCGACATTGTCGGGCGTGCAGGTGAGTCCCGATAGATAGATGAGCAGCGGCGCGGGCGCGGAGACAGAGGCAGCGCTGGGGAGGAAGAGGGTGAGGTTCATAGCCGTCGAGGTGCTGGCGGATTGGTGCGTGAGCTTGAGGAAGCGGCCGCCAAAGGCGGTGATGGTGGCGTTGGTGGTGAAGGCCATGGTAGCTTGCTGCTGCTGATGGTAGAACAATGGAGAGCGGTGGTTTGCCGAGTCTGGAGAGCTTGAGACGATGAAGTTGTCGTGAAGAGTTCGATGTTGCTTCATCTCGTCAACATTGACATCATCTGCCATGGAGGATATGTGGGGAGCTGTCGCAGCTGTCTAGGTGGGGTCATGGGCGCATCATGATGACCCCGCCATGGAAACACCAGGTACCGTAACGATAGAGATTCTCAACAACAGAGGCTCGAGGACTGCTCAAGCCTTTGATCTACGGGGCTGGCAAACACAAGCCGGGGTAATGCAGGGTATACAAGAATCCAACAATCCAGTGTTGCAGCCGATTGATTCTCCGCCTTATCCAGCTTAGAGGCTACCCTATATTGAGCTTCACTATCTCGGGGTGGGTGTCATTCATCATTCTACCGCCTGCGAATCAAAGGTGTCGATTGCTACGCGTTCGAGAAGCTTTTGTGAAGATTGACCAAAGCAGCAATAAATCTGCAGGACTTCTAAAGATGATTGCGAGGAGCCGGCTGCTACACTTACTGGGTCGCATATCAACATTGCCCAGAATGGCAGGTCGTTCGAACTTTGAACATCAACACCGTCTTCGCGACTCGCCAAGATGTTCCACCCGTCCTCGGCAGTAGCCAATGCGGCAATGTTTCCGAGGAACGCGGAGTCGCTGCGATGGCCGTGCGATGTAACCTGGCCACCGACATCAACCGACGGGACATTACCTGCGAAGAGCACCTCTTATGCGTCGACCTACGTCATTCCTGGGATGAGCAGAGCCGTACAGAGAACGCCAGATCTAAGTATTGAGAGACAGCTTCGGGTTTATTGGCTGTGGCAAGATGTGAATCACCTCCAAACATTAGAAAAGGGACTGGGTGAAATGCCCCAGCTTCGGGCCAAGCGTAACCTTATTACCCAACGCGTCGACGGGATTTGATGTCTGCACGGACGTCTCCCCGCAACTTCTCTTGACCGGATGCATAGTAGACCGAGCAGGTGTGCATTATTACTACTTCAAGATGTAACCATGAGCTTTTTGAATACAGCGTAGTCTGCTTGGCCTGCAATGCCACGTTCTGCATTCCGGCCCTGGCTCTTCCAAATAAGAATTAGCTGGACAAATTTAAGGGTTCTAGTATAAAGAACCCTGACCAGAATCCAGACTGCCTCTATTTTTTAGAGTTGGACCCTCCTCAAAACAACAACTGTTTTGATTTGAAATAGGTTTCCTTTCATCTTGTGGTAGCTACTTGAGAATGAAGGCTTTCCTTCTCGCCGCATGGGCGGCGGCATCGTCACTCTTTTCAGGCAAGACACTTCTATGGACCGACCATGATGAGAGCTAACATCGTCAAGGACTTGCCCATGCCCAACTCGTGGGAATACCGACCACTCCATATAAGCAATCAGGTGATCATGTCTACCATTTACGCTCTGTCCAGAACATTGTGGTCGATAAACGCTTTACTTCTCACCGAGACACCACTGGCATGACTCTGGTTCCTCCGACTCTACATGAGTTTGCAGCCACATTTGCGGGAGACTTGAAGGCAAGTTTTGACATCGAGGTCACAGTCGTGGAGGGCTCCGAGCACAGCTCCGACACCATCTTCCTGACCCTTGGCGACGAGAAGCAGTACCTCGATGCTGCTGGTCGGCCTACCGGAGAGGGCTATACGCTCACAACCGGCACCTCGGGCGTCGTCATCACAGGTGCCAGCCCCTTGGGAGTCTGGTGGGGCACGCGAACGCTTCTCCAACAGGCTGCCCTTCATGACGGCGCCGCCATACCGATAGGCACGGGTGTCGACGCACCAGGCTGGCGCATGCGAGGCATGATGCTCGACATCGGAAGGCACTTCTACTCCAAGGACTTTGTCATCGAGATGTGCTCGTACATGTCCTTCTTCAAGCAAAACACCTTCCACCTGCATCTCAGCGATAACATCGTCGGCGTCAGATATACGCGCGAGACGTTCAAGGATATCTACGCCCGCTTCCGGCTATTCTCAGACAGCAGCGCCGTCGCAGGGCTGAATAGGTTTCCCAATGAGTCGTACACGCGCAGCGAATTTGAGGAGATACAGACAAAGTGTGTGGCCCGTGGCGTGACCATTCTGCCCGAGCTAGAGGCTCCGGGACATGCCTTGACCATTGTCCAGTGGCGGCCCCAGATAGGCTACGACGGCGACATGAGCCTCTTGAACATTTCTCATCCGGACGCCATTCCGACAGTAAAGACCATATGGAGGGAGTTTCTGCCCTGGTTCCACAGCAAAGTCGTGTCCATTGGCGCCGATGAATATGACGGACCGGTGGACAAGTACAAGGAGTTTGTCAACGTCATGGATACTTTCATCGCCGAGGAGTCAGGCAAGACGATGCAGATCTGGGGTACGTTTCCTCCGAGAAAGGGGGCAAACCCGGAAGTCTTTTGTAATGTATCGATCCAGCACTGGTCCTTCAGTTACGGCAGCCCGCTCAATGATTACTTGAGGAGCAACTACTCGGTCGTCAACTCGGATGACTCGTGGTACATTGTGAGCAAGTCCAACGGTGGCTACCCCAGGACGATTGACATCTCAAAGACCTTCCACGGTGACCCATCGAACAAAGGCCCCTGGTACCCGAACATTTTCAGCCTGAGCAAAGCTTCCGGGAACCCCGCACGCACAGAACCTCGAGTTCAAGGCGCCATAATGGCGCTTTGGAACGATCGCGGTGCAAACACGAGCGTCTACTCGGAGGCGTACCATGCCTGGAGGGAGGGTATTCCCGCGCTGGCTGACAAGCAATGGGGCGGCAAACTGGCCGAAGATCAATTTGCCGGTGTGTTCGCCAAGCTGCATCCTTATATCCCCGCACAGAACCTTGAGCGAGTCATTCCTTCCAAGGGGAGCACGATTTTCGAATACGACCTTGGCCGGCAAACGTCTTCCAAAGTCAGAGACCTATCCCCCAATGGATACAATGCTCAGAGCTCCTGCAAATCCAGTGGCTCATCCCTATTGATCACACCAGATTGTGCCCTCACGACTCCATGGGCATCTAAGGGTAGGAACTACACACTCTCACTATCCCTGAAAGTGGACAAGCTCGCGAATCCCACTAACACTACCCTCATTGCTGGATCCGACTCCGCGCTCATGCTAACGTCCAACATCGCCTTTTTCGCCTGTGGCAACTACTACCAGCTGAGTAGCAAGATCCCGTTGGGCCAATGGGTTGACTTGGAGATCCGTGGCCGTGGTGCAAGGACCTTTGCCGTGGTAACCTCGCCGTCGGGAGGAACACCAGGGAAAGAGGAGGAGTTCCTGGCCAGAATCGGCACGGGAGGTGGGCACTACTCGGCTGAAATGGCGATTGAAGCACCGATCCAAAGTGTTACTGGGTGGACTGGCGAGCTCAAGAGACTCAAGCTAACGAATAATGCTTGATGAGGGCTTGGCTGCTCGGTAGGGACGCTCCTTCGTCGCCAAGGTCCGTAACGCGTTGATCGTAGGCGAAAGTCGGTAGATAAAGGGTTCATAGTACCATGTAAGATGCTTCAATCTACGCCGGTGTTTGACTTGATCTTCGCAGCACCAGAAGGCGCAGACTCATCCTCAAGCCGCCTCTGCGTCTCCAAGAAAGCAGTCTTGAACTCGTTCGCGCCTGTTCAGAGCCCTGTCAGCAAGCTGTCTACACGAGAAGTCTCACATGCTTACTCTCAGAGTCTCTGAATCGTGCCGCAAAGTGTATTGCTACACCAGTCTTCCCGCTGAAGTCAGCGGCCGTATGCCAGGCCCAGCTCCTGTCCGAGCCGACGATGGGTACAAGCCGCATTCCAGAGGTGACTGCGGACGTCAGCGTCAGGGTGCGGGCGGTGAAGAGGGAACTAGGATCACGAACCGTAATGTCTGGCGCAAACTTTGTGCGTTCCGTTCTGGAGCACGAGCAAGGTCGTCTTGCCTGCCGCTTCTCTTTTCAGATACACGCTACCGTGGCATCTCTCTTTCCATTCCGCTCTTGCTGAAACAAACTCGAAGATTCGGGCCTTCATCTTAAAATCCTGTCCTGCTTCTGCATTCCTGGCCCCAGAAGAAGTCCCTCGAGACTTCACAGGCGTGTAAAGCGGTCCAACCATTGACCCAGGCCTAGAAGCTATCGTCATGTCGTAAGTTGGCAGTATATCTTCTGCTGAGAAGGGATGCGCCTCCACTGCAGCAGGAAGGACCTTGAGCGACGGAACATCTCCGATGAACTGGAACTGCTCTTCGGCGAGGGCTACCAGAAGACCAATCTTCATCTCATAGCGCCGCGTGATGTTGTAGGTCCTGAAGCTGGGTGGCAAGACTGGCGCGTGAAGATCTGGTAGGATCGTGCTCAAGTCCACGCTTTCATTGACCTGTATTGGAATGTCGAGGTTTTGGTGCGCAACTATTTGGATGCTGTTTGTGTGTTGCGTTGCTTCCTTGTGCGAGCCGCTTCTTACATATGTATGGCTGAGAATGTTCACTGTGAGCCCCCGAACCTCGATTCTTGGCGTCGGCAACGAGTTGGAATCATCAGCGCAGACTGAGACGTGGACGGGAAATCTTTCTCTCTGCACAATGACGGATGGGACTTTGACGTCGACTGTAAAGGGTACTGAAATTGCGCGATCGCCAGAAATGTAGCTGCTAAGTCGTCTCTTGAGAGACGAGGTTCGCGTCACTGGTTTGGCTTCCGGCGGGCGGCTGAAGGCTGTGAAGTTGCGAGTGAATGATGCCAGTGGAGGATGAAGACCTGCACGCGAGGGAGCTGGCTCGAAGAGAAGGTAGCATTTGCGGGAACGTTGTTCGGCAACAAATTCGTGACGGTCTTTCACGAGCTTCGCCTCGAGGAAATACTCGACTTTGCAGTCAAACGCGGGACTGGAATAGGTAAAGGACGGCGGTAGAAGGCTGCCCGAAAGGCTCGCGAAGAGAGGATTCGTCTGCCACTGATCGCTCGTCTCTGCTGTGGAGGGAAAGGAGAAGCTAAAGGGCCATTCACAAAGGGTCGCATTGTCGATCTTGCTGTGAGTCCCGGAGATGACTCGTTGCGAGCGGAATAGAATCGTGACAGCCGTGCAGCGCCGGCCAGTCAACGAGCTCGGAAACTTGACCTCGGCAATTCCTCCAAAGTCGATTTGCACTTGTGTGATGTCTCGGCTCTTCTCACCGCCGAATACGACTCTCCCTGACACTTCACTTGCTGGGCGATGGACTCTCGACGGCACATCCACCGCGATGCGAAATGAGCCGTCTAACATGGCGTCAATCTGGATGTAAGTGTCGCCAGGATCGCTCACTCAATCCCCTTCACAGCGTCGACTGTAACGGACTTATAATAAGCTGAACTCAAGTGTTGCGAGGTTGTGAGCTGCTCGGTAACGCTTCCATTTAGCTGCCTTCAGCCTCACATTATATTGACATGGTCGTTGGCGGCCCGGAACTACGGCACCAGGCACGATGGCGCCAGCCCTGAAATCAGCCAACCTCCGACGAGCCGTGTCCAGAGGCACGGCTGTGCCAGGCCGCGACGCCTCTTCTTCCCCCACGAGCCTCGGGACTTTCGACTGCTGACTCGCGCGTATGGCGCAAACAGGTAACATTGGAGTATCGATTGAGCAAGGCATAGGCCCAGCAGGTGCGTCGAGCCCGAAAACACTAAAGACCAGCAGGCGTCCATGTCCTTGCGATGCGGAGAAGGGCATGCCAAGCCAATTATGCGCGCCACGAAACAGCCCCTCGGTCTTTGCAGCGTCCCGTGCGCCGTTATCCCACGGAGGCTGACAGTGTTAAAACCAACGAGATTCCGAGTAAAGAGTCGTACTCAGCATTAGATTGGTTTTTTGCGCTGTCGCTTGGGATCCACACACCTCTTGGCAGCCGAAGCGATGGGGAAGCCATCCTCGTTAAAAGCTCCATTTCTCTTCTTCCACAACAGCTTGTTCCAATCTCTCAAATCCATCATGACGCTCAGGAGCGCGCGGGCTTTACGAAGCAGTCGAAGCTCGAGATGATACCGTTCCAGCCGATGGCGCTGAGGTTGTACTTGTGGGCGTAGCTGAAGTCGACGGCGCCAAAAGTGCACCCCGTGGGGCTCTGGCAGATGGCGCCGCAGTCGGTGACGCGCGGGTAGCAGGCAAAGTCCTCGTCGTCGGGGGCAAAGGTGTTGCAGCTGCGGTAGAAGGGCGCCTCGAGCTGGTAGCACTTTTGCATGTCGGCTACCGTGTACTGGCACGTCCCGGTGGCGTTGGGGCCGGTGCACATGAGGACCTGAGGCAACGTTTATTAGCAGTGTGTCCACCTCCTGTTGGCTTTCGGTGACAAGAAGCAGGCCCATGATGGTTTTGCAATCCGTGGGCAAGGTCCTAAAGTGTAGCGGAGGGACAACTCACACCCCCAAGCTCGCGCTTCTCGACTGGCGAGGCAGACACGACTGTGGCCGAGATGGCGGCGGCAACCAGCGCAGAGACCTTCATGTTGTCGTTTTGATGGTGAATCTGAGATGTGCAGGTTACAAAATCGAAGACGATGAGGTTGCCCCGGCAGTTGGCGAGTCTCGCCTGCGTCAGGAGAGGGTGTCACCGCCCTACTTGCTGGCAAGGCAAGGAGGGGATGATGACTGCAGCTTCTGCCTGTACAACCCGGCAATTCGCGCCTTCGCCCAGGAACACGAGCTGTGTACAGTGTATCCGATACCTTTTAGGTTGTTCCACCGAACTCGCCAGCTCACCACCCGTACTCAGCGTCAGCGCGACGCAAGCACCCTCCCTGCCACTGAACTCGGCCCCGACGTCATGCATCCTACCGCCCCCGAAACGGTTTGGGGCCTGATGCTGATCCCGAGTCGATCATCAAAAGTAACCCGACCTGGGTGCGCGGAGTACCGAGTACCGCTCTGGTGATCGCCGACAGCGCGAGCCGGCCCGTCCCTGGGCTGATGCCGCATTCACCCGGGCGACGGGCAGCTGTCCCTGCGTCTGGACTCTCGACTTTCCCCAGCAAACGGCCCCCACCATCCTTGGGCTAATGTCTGATGCGTGGTGACAGGGCCGCTGATGAGATCCTTATGTCGCCAGGCAAGTAGCAAGGTGATGCAGCCATGGCACCATGCAATCATCTTTGCTGGTACTGCATCAAGACTCGCCGTCACCTCAAAGACACTCGAGTCCCTGGAATGGGCACGAAATGGGCACTCTGCTCCGTAAGTCAGACTACGAGACAGTCGTTGCACCTTCGCTACACACCGTTGCCCGACACATCAATTGCTTGCCCGATAGATCTAAGAGCTCCAGCACTTTGGAAAATGGCTCATCTGCGAAGCCTATAATGCGACAGAGTCCACTCGTCCCAACTATTTCATCACAGACTTCCGGGCACAGCGTTCAACGTTTATCAAGAAAAACAACGCTTGATAATTATCCATGCTTGACAACCAAACTCCAACACTTGATGACCAAAACTCCAATGCGTGATGACAAAATTCCAACGCTTGACAACCCAAAACACTATGCAAAACGCTTGACACATCCCATAGTCTCCCAATCCAATCACTCAGCCTCCCGATATCTCTCCAAAGCAAGTCTAGCATCCTGAATCCCAACGCCCCAAAACCACAGGAAATTGTCTGGATCTGCCTGATAGCTGCTCAGCAAGGAGTCATCGATCCATGTTTCTCGAAGCTTGGCTCTCTTTGCCTCAGGCGTAGCTCCCTCCAAGGTGGATGATAAAGCCAGATCAAGTAGGATTCTGCCAACGGTTTCATTGCTGAGACTCTCGAGCTCGCCGGCCGTGCGAGGGAAACCCTCAATGACCTCCCCATTACGGGCAATGCTTCGCAGCGGCTGCAGTACTGCCTTGTCATCCCTCGAGAGACGCCATGAGTTTGCCATGCCGATGTCTGAGTTGCATTTGCGCGCCACTATCAGGTGTAGTGTCTCAGAACGGGCCAGGAACAGCCTTGTGAAAACAATGGCCAGCTTTCGATGCAGCAGTTTTTTCGAGGAAAAGCCAGTGGCGCCCCAGGTTCTTTCAGGTTTCTTTATGTACACGCGAAGGGCATGGTAAACATCGCCCTTTAGCGCTGGCTGGTCGAACATCTTGTCCTTGGGAGCGAATCCTGCTGGCGGCCAGGTCGTCCTCGGGCCGGCTCTGACAGCCTTGACGTAGAAGAGCTGCACCAAGAGGTGAAGGATTTTGTTGGCACACCGAGGAGGCGCTGCCAATAGAGCCTCGATTTCCTCGTTTAGCGACTTCTCGGCCTTGTCAAGTCTCTGTGCATGAAGTCTCCAAGACTCGGCAACAGGATCCGGCGCCGGCTCGCCAAGTTGTTCCTGATTGCGCTGATACTGCTCATGGGCGTCAAGGGTGCCTCTGAATGCGCTGTCTGGGAGCCGAGTGTTAGTGGTGGAATCTGGGTGAAGAGCAGGATTAGACATACGTATGTCAGCCAGGTACTGCTCATTGAACCGGAAATCAGAGAAGCCAGGAGGCGAGTACTCTGGAACAGGGACGACTTGGTCGCCGGGGGAGCGAAAGGGATGGCCATGTGAAGACATTGTTGCGATATCTCAGAGTCGAGACTGCCAGCTGTAGAGATTTGTTTGATTTTGGTTTGAGCCTTTGTGAGCCTTTGTGTGTGCCTTTGTGTGAGCCTTTGCTTGAGCCTTTGCTTGAGCCTTTGTTTGTGGTTTGTTTGAGCCTTTGTGAGCCTTTGTTTGAGCCTTTGTGAGTGTTTGTGTCGGCCTCTTGTGGATTTTTGTAGCGGCTGTGGTGAGATTTTGTTTGGGCTTTTGGTGAGCTTATGCTTGGGCTTTGATGAACTTCAGTTTGGGCTTTTGTGAGGATTTGTTTGGGCTTTGGTGGCTTTTGTTTGGGCTTTTGTGGTGAACACAGCAGCAGACAAAGTGATGGCAAGAGAAGATGGTTGTGAGATGATGCGGACGGAAAAGCAGGAGGACAGCCCTCTACTAAATAGACGAAAGGCGGTGGCTGGATGCCTGAGCAAGGCAGCACGTGCCATATCACAGAATTCTGCCGGACGAAGCCATCCACGATCTAGCAGACCGGACTCGACGCCCTGTCGCGAGCAGAGACGACGCCCGGTCGCTAGCAGAGACGACGGGCCAGACTAAGAACCAAAGATCCATTCTTTTTGCTTTTATGCAGTGCCTAAATGTAAAAAGATGACATCAAACGCCGCGCTCATGCATTTAAGAACCGAGATAAAGATGACCGTGCACGAGACGGACACACGCCACGGAGCTAAGACGGACGGAATGACGAAGCTTGATTGTGACTCAGAGCAGCAGGGCAGGGTATATGCGCCTCGGACCCAACCAGCCCAGTCGCCGCCCCATCGCCTCCTCGAGCATAATCATTGCAGCAGCTCCTCGCATGTCCAATCCTCGTAGCTGGCTTGCGCGTCAGTCTTCTGTAAGGTGCAGGGTCGATGAGGCGACTCACTAGCCATCGGGAAGATACCTCCGCACTATCAGAGGTATCTTCTTCTCGCGCAGCTCCTTGATGGCAATCTGCAGTGGATCCGTCTCGCCCTCGAGGTCGACGAGCACCGGCGCGTTCATGCTGTCCACCCGTTAGCCTGTTTTCCTGCGCCCCCCACAGTCGTCCCCGAACTTTGTTTCCGTACCTGATTTGCAGGGCACGTGTCCCCAGGATGCGAGCCCTCTCATACTTGGTCATGTAGGGCGTGGTCGTGCGATCGCTCTCGGGGATCTTCTTGTCCTTGACGGACTTGTCGCTGCCCTTCAGGGCATTCGCCGCTGCCGACGGGTCGCCAGAGATGACCACGTGGTCTAGGTCGTCGCCATTCGCGGCGCGCTCGGCATCGTCCTCGTCTGCGATCTCTCCGTCGTAGAACTCGGTCACGTCCTCGTCCTCCAGCATGGGCTCGTCGCTGCAGGAATCACAAGGTCAGCGCGCGCGCACACCTTTCTGTGCAAGGGGAGAGCTCACCCGCCAGCGCCGACATCGACATCATCATCGCCAAAGTCAGACATTGTGTAAGAGGCTCCGAGAGTGACGAGAATCTTGGCACGGGGAAAGGGGACTGCTGTGAATGGCTTGTTGGTCGTTGCGCACCGCGGCGAAAAAAAGTTGTTCGTGAGTCGAGACTCCAAGGTTTTGCCGTGGCTTCGCCGGGGGCGTCTCAAGCTTTCCTCTGATGGGTGGGGCCATTCATACTTTTGCTGGCCGCGCGGCGAGAGAAAAAAGTGGTAAACCTTGGGTGCCTGACTGGCGAGAAGCGTACCACTTTTTTCCGCCACCGTGTCACCTGGCGGGCCGTCGTCGCCAACCCCGTAAATTTCACGTCACCGCCTTATAGTCGCTTGTTCTGCCGCGTCCTGACTCACCGGCTACAACCTAACAAGACTGAGCAACGAGGCACAGCGAGCCCCAGCACCACGATGAGCAAGCGCAGTGCCCCTGGGGAGCCGCTCGGGGCCTCGCCACTCAAGAAGGTGCAGCTCGAAGGTGTCGGGAGCCCATGTATGTGACCAGGAAGAAGATGGCTCTGGCGCTTCCTCTAACACGACCTTAGACATCGACGACGGCGATGACGACTTCACATCCGCCCAGACACCGAGCTCAATGACCGATGCGGACTCTCCCATGACCACAGCTACTACGCCTCGACCCAAGTTCCCGTCGGACCTCAAGACCCTGGCATGCACCTGGCCAGACTGTACCAAGACCTTCAACCGTCCCGCCCGTCTGAGAGATCATCTCAACTCACACACGAATTCGCGTCCCTTCATGTGCCCATACGACGATTGCGATAAGGACTACATCGAAGACAAACATTTGAAGCAACACATCAAGGCAGTGCATACCCATGACCGCAAGTACGTCTGCCAGAGGGAAGGCTGCGGCAAGAGTTTCGTAACAGGGACCCGACTCAAGCGCCACCAGGCGGTCCACGAGGGCGCTGATAGATTCCGCTGTCAGACTTGTGGCCAGAGCTTCAGGAAGAAAGAAACGCTGCACAAACATGTCAGGAAGGAGCATGAGGACAAGAAAGCGTTCGAGTGTTCGGAGCCGGGCTGCCACAGGGAGTTTGACTCCAAGCCCGCGCTGAAGCGACATTGTGAGAGGGAGCACGGAGAGATCAAATTCTGGTGTGGCGAGTGTGCTCTGTCGATGGCCGAGGATGGAACGGAGCGTCGAGTCGGGTTCACGACGGAAGTGCTTTTGCAACAGCACTTGAAGCAGGAGCACCAAAATTGCATGTTCTGCGAGTACAAGTCTTTGTCGAAATGGGAACTGGATCAACACGTCGAGATGCACCACTCGGGCAAGACGGTCCAGGACCGCAAAACGCACGCCTGCACGCATGATGGATGCGACAAGAAATTTACGAAGCGATCCAATCTCAAGGTGCACATCCGCACTGCCCACGAAGGCTTCCGGTTCGTCTGTGGCGAAGTCGACTTGTCTGGCCCTGGCTTCGAGAGCTGGTCCAATGACCATGGCTGCGGCGACAAGTTCAGCACCAAAGTCAGGCTGGAGGACCACATCCGCTTCATACACCTCGGCCAGGAGCGCCCCAAGCTGTCCAAGGCGGACACAACAATGGCGGACTTCGTTGATGAGATTTCTGGCGTGGCCAACCAGGGCAAGGCGACGATTGCCTGCCCCCAATGCGACCAGACATTCATTCGATACTTTGATCTCGACACACACCTCAGCAAAGAACATGACCCTTCCCGCGAGGGCGTAGCCGCCGACCCGGCCTCGTTCCTGGCGCAGACCCAAGCGCTCATGTCCGAGCCGTCAGCCTTTGAGCAAGACTACGCGCAGTCCGCCTGGCCAGCGGACATGCCCCAAGACGAGATCTTTGCGGCGCAGATGGACTACGGGCCGCCACGGGACGATTGGCTCGAAGACGAGGCCAATATCTTCCTGCTGGCGCGCGATCCGCCGGGGGAGCTTGATGCCAACATCGACCCCTCTCTGGGAGGGTTCTAGAGGAGTTCTGAAATTCGCAGTGAGTTGATGTAAGATACCCTGGTGTGTACAAAGATCGAGCTACATGGCTGGCGTCTTCCCTTGGCTGGATGCGCAGGACACGACATTTTATGATGAGATTACGGAAGGCATTGCTACAACGGCGTTAGGCAAGAGAAAAAAACACCGTTTTTTGGAGCGTGAGAGATATTCAAGGAATACACATTATTCCCATTTCTTGGGGAAGCTTGGCCAACATTCTTGACACTCCACATGATGCCGTTGCCGTGTTCCATGACCGTTGTTTGCCCAATGCCCAATTCTGGGTTCGAATGATACAAGTCGATAGATGTGGCGTAAAAGTGCAATGCACCCACAGGCCCGCGCCTCCGTATAATCAACGCACAAACTCCTCGCCGTGTCTAACCGGGAACGTAATAATAGTCATAACGTTGAACAAACTCCTGTCATACTGCCAAAAGTCAAGTCAGTGCGCCGCAAAGAGGGCGTTGCTCAGTCCCAGAACGGCCATGCCCAGGAAGCCAAAGAAGATGCAAAGATTTCGATTGTGGTTGAGGCTCAGGCTCTCGACAAAGAGCTGCAGCCCGACGCTGACCATGATGCCCGAGGTGATGGCGAAGAGGCACGCGTAGGCGACCGAGTTGGGCGTCAGATGGGTGCGCTGGGCGAGCTTGAACCAAAGGGCGGCGACGGCGGCGCCCAGGGGCTGGGAAAGGCCGCCGAGGATGGCAGACCAGGTCATGGCGCGCCAGCGAGACCCGAGGGCCATGTAGAGCGGGAGGGCCATGGCGAAGCCCTCAGTAATGTTGTGGACGAAGAGAGCCATGAAGACGTTGAAGCCGAGAGCCGGGTTGGCGTGGTTGGTGGCGAAGGTGATGAAGCCCTCGGGGAATTTGTGGAGGGCGATGGCAATGGATGTCTGCAGGCCGATGGAGAGGAAAGCGTTGGTAGGGACGTGATGGTGGTGCTGAGCCTCAGGATCGCCTTTATCCATGGGCGAACAAGAGCGTTCGCGCTCGAGCTCGTGCTCATCGTCTTCTTCGTCCTCCTCGGGGATTCCAAGGGTGTCGCGGGACGTGGCCCGGCTGGTGCGAAAGCGCGGGCTAATCGGCTCCGAGCCATCAGCATGGTGATTATGGCTGCCGTCAAGCATGGTTCCCGCTTGGGGGTAAATCGGCCCGGTCGTGGTGCGAAGCAGTGTCAGGGGTCGAGAGCCGCTGGAGGGCCTCTTCGTCAGGTGCTTGAAGCACTCCTGGCCGCAGGGGTCCGTGTATCCGTAGCATGAGCCCCCCTCGCCACAATTGCACTTGGTATCCTTTACAAAGGATAGTACCCTTTTTTGGACTTCATATATGGACGGCCTGTGTGCATCGCCTGTTGTTGCGCGACTTCGACCGGCAAGTACGGGGCTGACTGGTCGTTCAGACATCTCTTCGCCCCTCGAGCCGGGCCGCTTGGTGCTCCTTGCCGCGTCGCCCTGGTCTGACTGGAGCAAAGGGGTTGACTCGACAGAATGAAGGCCGGGCCCATCTTCCGTAATATTCGAGCTTTTCTTTGGGTGACCATTCAAGGACCTGGGTCGCGAGAAGCGTCTCCTAGCGCGGCTGAGCCTCGACGTCCTGCGGCTATGGCTGCGCGAGTGGCCATCCTCCGTGGTGCTGTCGTCGTGGGTATGATCGCAATCGACAACGTGAGAGGGCATATATCGGTGTAGAAAGCGTGAGATAGCCTGGATCCCAATGAAGCCTCCGATGAAGCAAGCCATCATCAGGAAGCCAGCGATTTGGTCGGTCCAGCCCGCCTGCTTAAGGTAGTCCTTGGATTCGGGGAGCATGCTGTACAGCGCCGAGAAAAGCTGGGCGGAGTCCAAGTTAGGCACGGCTGGGCAACACTTGCAGACAAAGGGCGACACGTACCATGACTCCGAAGCTGAGGCTTAGGGAGCAGGCCAAGAAGACGCTACTCTCTTGGATGCGGAAGTTTCGCTTGCCCGGGAAAAGGCGCACCACAACGTCGACGCATATTATGGCGGCACCCAAGACGCAGGCTACACAGACACAGTCCCGTCAGCATAGATAAAACACGGCATGGGAGAACCGGGGGCGAGGGCAGTAGCTGCGCGTACGTACCGATGCCGCTGACGATGGACATGATCCACCCGCGGGTGTCATTTTCGAGCTCCCTCACGCCCAGCTCCATGGCCGGCGACTCTCTCGGGAACGTCAGATGGATCTCAGTCGAGTGGATTCGAGCGCTGTATCATGGGGTCGGAGAGTCGTGTTGTCTTCTCGAGCCGATGGCGGAGTATCTGGTGCGAGAGGGAAACTTGGGTTGCTTGGCGCGGAAATGTCAAGGGAGAGGCAATCAGTGGAGTGGTGGCGGTCGCTGACGCATGGGATGGAGCTACCGGAGGAGTGGAGGAAGCTTATACGCCAGCGCTATCACTAACACGGCAAGACCACGGCAGTGATCTCGGAAGCAGTGGAACTCTTGATGGACGAAATGGAGAAGAGGTTCTATAGCAAGACAGGACTTGGACGCCTCCTGATTATGTACACATGCAGTCCTCGAGGCGGTCACCGAATGACGCCTTGGGGTCAGAAGACTGAGGTGGCCCTCAAGGTTCTCATCTCAGGCTGACCCGTGTTTATGCCCAGCACGCCGAGCGCGGTATGCAGTCGCAATCACGCAGCAAGCTCGCGCTTTCACTTTGAAACGCGCAAAGCGGACCTTGGAAGGCAGAGCCGACGCAACAGCCTGCCGAGTCCGCGCTGCCAAGAGCACGGCCCCCGGGCATGGGAACGGGTTGGACGCTGTTGGTGTGACGAGCTTGACGGCCATCAGATGCCGTGCGAGGTTGCGCAGAGCTTATAAGTTATTAAGAGCTAGACTGCTGACCGCAGACACAGACAGCGAGAGGGTGTGAAGCCAACACTGGCGGTCGATGCTTTGAGAGTATCGCCCTGTTCATGACCCCTGCAGACCAAATCGGGACCCTGGTTTGCGATGCGCTGGCATTTCCGGATCTCGGGTCCGCGATTAGCGATGCTTACTGCCACGGCCGCGATTCGCCGACAGCTGCTGCGTTCACGACTTGTTCGTTGGAACCGTGACCAACGCTGCGCTGCAGTTGCCAGTCTTTCTTACCGACCGAGGAACAGACCTTTGCATCCGACTCTGACGCAGCATCCTCCTCGTTCCGACGCCGTCATCGAGGCTGGGCTTGCCGCTTCGGCCTCATCCGGCAGACGTCAGGCACGCCGCCGGCCCGCTGTCCCCACTTCAAGTCCGGCTGCATGCGCAGATGCCGCGGCGTAGTCCGTACAAGCCTGTCGTTCGATGTCACGGCGCAGCAGCTGCATAAAAATCCGATGCCTATTTCTCGAAACTTGTGCGATGTTATGCATGTCGTTTGTCCCAGTGCAGCACGGGAGAGGGTCTCAGCATGAGTCTTCTTCGAGGGTTTCTTTCCCAAGACGATCACTTTGAGTCTCGGCATCCAGTCTATTGGCAGTCCGCCATGTCGCCGGACCCCATTTTAGGCAATCGCAGCCGGAAGTCCTGCGCACGGCAATTCGTGTGCTCGGACAGTGTTCGTAGACAACCGTGAAAAGCCAGCTGCTAATATGTAACCCGCAGGCTGAGCTGCATTAGCTGCGCTTGGGCAGTGTCCCACAGCTCAGCCCACCCAAAGGCCGCGTTGCGTTGCCGTCGCCAGTCGCCAGCCCAACCAATAGAGCAGGCTGCCGCGAGAGCATATTTACGGAAAAGCAGCAAAGTTTCGCCGTCTTGAGAGCGAAAGCCGCCGGGCCAGGAACAGTTTGGCTAGATTTGCTAGTGATCCAACCATCGCCACAAGTCGGGTCGCGTTCGTTCCCAGCTTCTTTATATCATGCAACGTCTCACGGCGAAGGTACCCCTCAAGGTCAAGGACGGAAACAAGTAGCCTGGCTCGCGCTTTGCAGCTCGTGTGTGCGGACATCAGGGTTCCCGTGTAAGCCCCTCCCGGCCGCAGCGGAGCCTTGGCTGGGCCGCAGCTACGACACCCATCAAGGTAGCTCGACCAACAAAGTAAGCTCGCGCCGAGCCATGGTCATGAATCCCTATCAAACACAGCGCACTTGAAGCGGAAAGGGGACGTACATTAGTCTCGCACAATTACCTGGTACCTTGATTGCGGTGGTAGGTATATTTGCAGACTCCAGAGTAACTTATACGATCACAACCCCTGCACCCACACCCATGTTATTGTGACTCTTCACCAACCTCATGACACACATTCAACTCTCTTGCGATGCCCCGAATTATGAGCAACAAAACTTCGCCCTGAACTGTGTTCAGAAGCTATAGGTACTATAAAGTCAACTTTTGTTATCGAGCAGCTTAGCCTTGGGAGACGTGGTCGGTCTCTTCGTCGGACTCATGGCCGCTTGACAGACGCCGGTTACCTTCGCGTAAGATCCATACGTAAGAAGTCTTCTCTATGGATTGCAAAATAGATGTTGGAAGTTTGCATTGGAGAACTAAATGTCTTTCCAAGAAATTTCTCACCGGGTTCATGCCTGGTTGCAATCAGTCACCCTCAAGTTGTGGTGGCCGGCAGAAACATCATCATAGCGAGGTACGCATCCTAGAGAGCGAGGGGTAGATCATCGCAACGAATTCAGCCACCCAGACCAGATCGGATCATCCCAAGTTGTCAATGCCTCACCCATGCCTCTTAGCTCAGACGGTGGGCCTGCTCGTAACTCGGGGTGTGCCGCGCTCTGTCCATGCGTTGCAACCATTTCTGCGCCATTGACGCCAGTGGGGCGGGCTTACTTGCATTGGGCCGTGGCCTTGATTTAAGCTTACATTGTTAATGGCTGGTCACAGGACTGGCGGCTGATCTCGCCGTTGACAAGCAGTAGGTTACATGCTGTAACAGCATGCAATGGACGCCTGGCGGGCCGTCACGCCAGCCATCTGCGGGCTTCGCACCAGCTCGACAAGTGCACAAGGCCATGCTATCCCCTCATGGAGATGTCCAACAAGAGCCGTCGGACACTGATTTATGAGACGAACCGTTTCAACGTTATAGGGCCTGCCTCTCGTTCTCAAGTTCGGCCTTCTTCCATCCCCCAGCTGCAAGATGCCCTCGCCAAGCCTTTTTGCGTAGAAACAGTAGGACAAAGAGGTTCTTGCGAGCCGTTCCTTGGCAAATGCAGTCGCCCAGAACCGGTTGACACTTTAACCCTCCCGGTCAATAAGCTGCAGCCAGAATCCCTGTTTGTGGATACGAAGCCACGAGGGGGCAAGCCCTCGAGAAGCGACGGCGCCTTCGACCTACGGACCGATCTCGCCCGTCCGTGAGCAGGTATATATAAGCAGCCAGTGCTCCCTTTCTCCTCTCGCAAGGTAGCATTGACTTCCCTCTCACGCCTATCAGGAACTCTGTCGCCAGTCAACATGCATCCCAAGTCTTGGTTTTCCTTGTGCCTGCTTGGCCAGGTTGCGCTGGCTGTTGCCTTTCCCCAGGAACCAACTGCAGCAGCCTCTACCACCAAGACGTTGCCCCCGTCGCCAACCGGGTCCGGCGCCTGCGAGCCGCATGGTGATCACTGTAAGTTCCCTCGTCGCGGCCAAGCCTGGCGTCGAGGGCCTTCACTGATCAGCGACAGGGCACTGCCACCCCACATCGACGGCCTCTCATGATGATGACCACGACCACGACCATGACCATGACCATGATCATAATGAGCCGGCCACGACGGCCCCAGCTCAGACCACTGATGCCGATGCTCACCCAGCTCCCACCGGCAGCTGCGAGCCTCACGGTGACCATTGGCACTGCCCGTCCGGAGTGTCCAAGCCAACGACTGCCCCGGCTCAGTCCACAGCCACTGGCTCTTGCGAGCCTCACAACGACCACTGGCACTGCCCGGCCGGTGTCCCGGAGCCCTCGACCCCCCCTCCAGGCGCCTCGACCTATACAAAGTCCGGTGCGACCAACCCGACCGGCGCAACTACCGGCGGTGCACCCGGATCCGCAACCAGTGGCTCCCCTTCGCCCACCATCACTGGTGCCGGTGCTCGTCCCACAGTTCCATTCGCCACTGCTGCCGCTGTGGTGTCAGTCTTCGGTGTCTTCTTCGTCGGTGCCCTCCTCTGAGGTAGTACTGCGTCCTCGCTCCCAAAACGTGGGCCTTGAAATCTGAGCATTCCGAGATGGGTTGGAAAAGGGGCTCTGATTCACTTCACTCTGGTAGCTCAAAAGTCAACATTTGTAGAAATATTCAGAATGAAGGAGAAAACGTTTCTGCATTAGTCTAAGTTGCTTACGATTCTCTGTCCACGCCGGAGGTTTTGACGCAGCCAGGGCTCATCAACCTGATCGAGCTGGCAGAGCTTCACGCCCCTAAGCAGGCTTGCTTTTGAAAGACTCTGGGCACTTGTAAATGTCTAATAGTCGTGCAACTCGAGTCCTAAATTGTCGCCCATGTGTCACGGTTCGGTCCACCATCGGCTGTTGCCCGCTATGACATAGATTCCGGCACGTGGTTGACATGTAGCGCATCCCGGCGAAGAGGTTGCGCACTCGGTAGGGATTCGTGATGGCATTGCAATTGAGTTCGCAGTCACACCACTAGGCAGCGAGCTACGATGGAAAGCTCGGTCGTGCCAGCGCTGTTCCTCCTTCCCTCTGTTTTCATCTTTCGAACCCAGCAGCTGTAGACTGGAGTATGCGACATTCATCTTCGAAGGTAGTGACGCGATCCTTGTTGGGAATGAGTACCATGTGTTCGCTGGTCTTGCTGACCTTGAAGTTGTAACGCATGGTTTTGCAAGCAAAGGACTAGGGAGTGCTCGTACAGCACTGTACTGTGTTCGCAAGACAAAATCTGAAGCCACGCAGCTCCCTACCTTACGCTGAGAGGTGGAGTTTTGTGCCTGGTCCCGTGAACCGCAGCCTAACCCACCGCGGTAAAGCCCCGGCTCGGCCCAGCTCTAACAGCCACGCTGCACTGTTTGACCCTGCATTTGCAACCGTTGACGGTGGTCACGCCCTCAACTCCAACACCGAGGCTCACCACCACATCCCATGTGCCTCGCTTCCGCAAGACACCAGCACACCGGCACCACGCACATGGGCTCGCCGCCATCTCGTCATACCCCCTCGTGAGCAGCGAACCAGCGCGCGTGCGTCTTCCTCCACCTCCCACCGGCGGCCATCGCCTGACAGCCCTTTGTTCGTCCTCCATCCTGCTCGTATATAAATGCCACACGCGAGCCCGCACGCCGCTGCCGCTGCCGCCAACATGTCCAAGTCAACCCTCGCCATGTTTGCTGCTCTCGGCGCCGGAGGCGGTGCTGCTCTCACCGCGGCCGTCTACTCAATGCGCTCGTCCGACACCAAGAAACCTGATGCCCAGATCGCGGCTTCGAAAACCATCACTGCGCCTGTGCCTGTGCCCGTGCCCGCTACCACCTCGGTTGCCATTCAACCCGCCCAAGTCTTCGCACCTGCCCCCATTGCGGGACCTGTCAACCCCGCCGGCCTCTTCGAATACGGCTTCCCGGGCCCAATATCAGACGTTGCAAGTCGCTCGGCCCTGATATCCAGCTACGACCGGCGCACACGCAACCCGCAGTGGGTGGTCGAGCACATCACGCCCGCCTCGCTTGCTATCCGCGGCGGTGACCGCAAGCACAGTGTGTTCCTCGAGGACGACGCCGTGCCTGCAAAGTTCCGTGCCCAGCTCAAGGACTACTTCCGCAGCGGCTACGACCGCGGCCATCAGGTTCCCGCCGCCGACGCTAAGTGGTCCCAACAGGCCATGAACGACACTTTCTACCTCTCCAATATGTGCCCCCAGGTTGGTGAAGGCTTCAACCGCGACTACTGGGCGCACTTTGAGGACTTTTGCCGTCGCCTCACGGTACAGTATCCTTCGGTTCGCATCGTTACCGGGCCGCTCTACCTGCCCCGAAAGGACCCTATCGACAACAAGTGGTACGTCAAGTACGAGATGATTGGCAACCCACCATCCGTCGCCGTGCCCACGCACTTCTACAAGGTCATCTTCGCCGAGGACGGCAAGACCGGCGGCAACGTTTCCATCGGGGCTTTCGTCCTTCCCAACGCCCCCATCCCCAATGAGAAGCCCATCACCGACTTTGAGGTCCCTGTCGAGGCCGTCGAGCGTGCGAGCGGCCTCGAGTTTGCCACCAAGCTGCCCGTGCAGCGGAGGAAGAGGTTGTGCGCCGACACGACGTGCGCGCTCGTCATCAGGGACTATGCCGACCGGCAGAAGGCGTTTGGCAAGGCAGACAAGAAGGCCATCTCGCCGCCCACGTCATAGCGCTTGGTCTGGCTGACAGCTACGACGAAAGGGAGGACGGTTCGGTTGGGTGTCCTTGGTTACAACTTACGGCCTCATACACGTGCATTCATAGACGGCTTGAGCACGGGCGTCTTTTCCTGTTTCATTCGCATATTACCGCGTAGATCCAAGCGCAAGCATGCAGGGCACAGTCACTGGCTGCTCACTGACTGCTGTTTAATCACATGTACATTAGCACCCACTTCAGATAGAATAAGATTCCTGAAACTGAATCTAACCCAAGGCTATCCGATATTCTGTTCTCCGAGAAGCATGATTCGGAGATACTTGTGACGCTCCAACAATGATGGTTTCTCAAAAGGACTCCCGATTTCAACAACGCCCCAACGCCGTATGCTCCCACATCAACAAGGAATCCGTTCAGGAAGCTAAAGACGCCCCATCACAGCGGAAGTCTTATCTAGCTCTGGTGTACTTTCCATGCCGCTGCTCCTGTCGCAGACTCTCCTCCTGGCTAGGCAGCGGAGCTCGTCGTCTGGCGGCTTCTGCTTTTTCGCTTTCCATCGCGCTCATGGGTGGCGGCGGAACTGGCATAGGAAAGTTGCCCGGCGGCGGAAGGAGGCCAGGGGGCAAGGCGCCAGGTGGCGGGAGCGGCACGCCGGCCTTCTTCATCAACTCGAGGAGATGAGCCGGGTCGGGCGGGTTGTTTGGGTCCAAGCCAGGAAAAGGCGGTGGCGGGGCTCCGTTAAGCCCAGGGAGAGGGAATGGAAGAGGCGGTGGTGGTGCACTAGAGCCGGCGCCGACTCCGGGTATAAGAGGCGGCGGTGGTGGAGCGCCGCCCAAGCCCGGCACGATGCCTCCACCCAACGGAAGTCCAGGAATACCAGGCAGACCTGAGGCAGCCAGCTTAGGGGCGTCTTGGTCGACGAGGGCGTCCAACTCATCCTCCATCTCTTGCTGCTCCTCTTCCTGCCGCTGTCGACGGTTACCCCGACGGTCCCAAGTGCCCTGAGCCTCAGCCGCCGCCTCACCAATATGATAGCGGTCTTGAACGACGTCGGTCTCCCCTGGCCGAGCACGCGTCCAGAAGCGGGTTATTCTGTCGTTGGAGCCCGTCGCAAGGATGTGGCCCAAAGGATGCCAGTCGAGAGACCAAATAGCGTAGTCATGAGCGAATGGTAACCTGTGTGATGGCCAGACAGATTGAGCTGGTGTTGTTGTGGGGTCCATGCTGTCATATGGTGCGACTGTCAGAGCCTGGCCAGGCGGTGGGTTGGGAGTATCGAGAAGGTAGTGAAACAGCGAGCCGTCCATGCCACCGGTTGTGAGCAGATTCGGATGAATAGGGTGAAAAGTAAGCGTAGAGATGTCCTTCTCATGTCCTTTCAGAAGGCAAATGTCGCGCATCATTCTCAGGTCAAAGACGCGCGCAGTCTGGTCTCGGGCTGAGGTTGCCAAGCACATGCCGCGCACCTTTTCAAATGTGACTTTCGTAATGGTACTCTTGTGGCCGTGAAGGGTCGTGAGGCAGCGGCTAGTTCGAGGATCCCAAAGCTTGACCAGATGGTCCTTGGACCCGGAGACGAGAAGGCCCTTGGTAGGATGCCAATCGACAGTCTTGGCATCCCATCCATGGCCCTCCAGCTTGGACTCCATTTGGCCCAATGCAAAGTCAAAGACCTTGAGCGTCGAGTCGTCCGAGGCGCTCACAAACTTAGAGTCGTTTGGGCTAAAGGCAAGGTCTCGAATAGGGTCATTGTGCGCGTTGATGCTCTGCACATTGTTGAAGTTGGGTTGCCAGTACTTGATCTGGCCATCATGGTCGCCGGAAATGAGCCAGTCGTCACTGTGAGAGTACTCTAGGGCTCGGATGGCCGAGTCGTGGGCCTGCATGATAGTCTCGAAATTGAAGCCGGTGCCGTTCCATAGCGTGAATTCGCCACTCGTTGACGCTGTCAGAAGTCGCCGTCCTTCGGGCGTCCATCTCACTACATTGATTGGGTGCTTGATCTTATTCAAGGACGAGTGCAGATGCTTGATCGGGATGGTGTCGGCAGCAGATGTCGGCCGGCCTGCCGGCGGAACCATCTTTGGGTGTCGTCAGCTTCAAAGACTGTCCAACCAAGTGAATCTAAGTACTCACATCTACAATGTAGCTTGCACTCGGTCGCTCGGCCTCGCCGGTATAACCGCCCTTGTAGTTTGCAGCCCGATTGCGCTGCCAGTGAGTGATGGTTGCACTGTAGTCGGTGACGGGTCCTACGTTCAAAGATCAGCGCTGCCAACAATGCGTCCTCGTGTCCAACTCTGCTGTCCTTGCTGCGTATCGAGAACGACATATCGCCTGACACCCTGAGGTGCATGAGGTAAAGGAAGAGGATCACAAGAAAGGATCAGAGTATCATTATATCGTTTGAAGTACTCCTTTAAGAGTCTCATTTGACGATAGATGGACCGCCTTCAGTGTGACCAGTGAGCAGCCTGTGAGTGAGTCTCATCGGATGGCGTCGTGCCCTCTTGTCTTCCTATGTCAACAGCAGAGCTTTGAGGCGTCTCGCTGAAACGCAACAGTAACCGCAAGCATATGCTGGGATAGTCCGTTGCGTTCAGCCGAGAACTACTCGCCTCAGGTTTCCCGACACAACGTATTGGTCGCTGCGGCAGATGATATGTGGGCGCAAACAGGGAAACCCGTGGTGAAAACATGGTGGCACGCAGGTAGTCGCAGCTGGATACTTACTTCGACCCCGGACCTTAAGGTACGCCCCATCTTGCCCGCCTTTGTCGCCGTGGTCACCACGATCGCCACGATCACCACGCGGCTCATAAGCCATGGTTGCGATCCCTGAAGATGAGCCTGCTCGGCATCCAGGCCGCGTGCGTAGCGCAGGAGGGAGCTTGGTTCTCGAAAGGCCAATTGATAGTCCTCGTAGCTGGTTGTGTGCTCGTTTATGATATCAGGGTGGTCGTTTGATATCGTCAGCTTCGGGCGTTGTGGCGGTTGAGTAGAATGAGGTCTACTTCTACGTGCTCTTGCGCGTGGCTTTCAAGCGTCTCAATGAAGCAGCAACGCGCCAGCCCAGGCTGCGTCACGTGAAGTCGGACAGGGGTAGAAACTCTACCTTAGTCAGCAATTTTCTGTTGATCATCGCACCTAGACGCCTCATTGATCTTGAAGACCAACATTCAGACGTAGCTACCTTCAACCACCAGGCGTGAATTCCGTTGTTGGCCGTCTGAGGCTCAACAGGCTGCAACTGGCGTCCTTCTCCGCAGGTGCTGTTCCAAGCTGGCATCATGTACGAATACCGATTGGCCTTTCTCCAAGCGCTACCTGAGTTCAAGCACTAATTGGGAATCCGAAAGCGGTCGGTCAATCAAATCTGAAGTTTCAGGGTAGAATGCGCCTTTGCTGCTTGCAAGGACTGTAGGTAATTAGCTACTTGATGGCAGAATATAAAACTTCGAGTACGCAGATGGAGCTAGACATGGAATTTCACATGCTTTGTTGGCGGGCGACAGACATGTCGAATCTGAGCTGCGCACCCCTGCTCGAGCCCACTAACAACCGCTGCCTGCCCCGCTGTTTTCCGCGTAATCGCCACCGCAACGAATTGGCGGCTGCATGAAGCTCGTCTTGACAGTTGCATTCGCTCTTGTCGGACGCTGACCTGTTCCCCTCCTTTGCTCGTATCTGCCCGTCCCAGAGAGCCTTGGCCGTTTCGCTGCATCTGGCCAAGGGACAACGGAAAATTTTGCTCGATAATTGGCCCCAGCAACGGTAGCGACGGTTGGCTGAGGTGCCCGGAGACGCCGCCCTGCATAGGTTGGCAGCCACCAAGCTGGGAAGCTCTATCTACAAGGCCTGGGCATCTGGGGTCCCTCCATTCAACACCACCACCACAACCTCTGAGCTTCCATCGTTGCTCCCTCGTACGCCACCCGCCATCGTCGTCTCGAGCCCCTTACGTACCACTGCGTCTTCTCTCGCTTCGCTCTCTTGCCAATCGCAGGGAGCTCCGCTGCGACTATGGCCGCGGCGACGGCGACCAGCGTCGAGGCCTCGCACGGCACCGCGACGCGCCGCAAGACCAAGGACAAGGACCTTGCCGAGGCGAAGGCAGGGAATGGCTCGGCGGCCGACAAGTTGAAGACATCGCCGCAGGGGAAATATCGCCATGTCGCCGCGGTGCACTCCCAGACGCGGCCGTCTTGCCTCAGCCACGACTCCGATGCTGCTCCGAGCTTCATTGGCTTCCGGAACCTTATGGTCATCGTTTTGGGTACGTGTTGATTGATCCAAGACTGCATCGGGACTACATCGCTGACGCCTGCTAGTTGTGGGCAACCTGCGATTGATGATTGAGAACATACAAAAAGTGAGTGTCTTTTGCTGCGCTGGTAGACGGCAATCGTTATGCTGACTGCATCCAAGTACGGAGTCTTGATATGCATCAGATGCCACGACTACAGCCGTCAGGACGTGTTGATAGGCGGCTTGCTCTACTTCCTCATCCCCTGCCATCTCCTGGCCGCCTATCTCTTGGAGCTCGCGGCCGCCAGGCAGGCACTCGGGTCGAGAAAGCGCATAAAGGACGGCGCAACGGGCCCTTCGGAGGAGGATCGGAAGAAGTTCCACTCGACGTGGATTATCATCGCATGGATTCACGGGATCAACATCACCCTCGCGCTCGTCGCCACAACCTTTGTGGTCTACTTTTATATTCACCACCCGCTCATCGGCACTCTGACGCAGATGCACGCCATTGTTGTGTGGCTTAAGACGGCGTCATACGCCTTCACCAACCGAGACCTCCGCCACGCCTACCTGCATCCCGCCAAGGGAGAGCTTGTCCCGGAGCTATACTCCAAGTGCCCGTATCCGCGAAACATTACATTCAGCAACTTGATATACTTTTGGTGGGCTCCAACTCTGGTGTACCAGCCCGTGTACCCCCGAACGGAGAAGATCAGGTGGATTTTCGTCTTCAAGCGGCTGGGCGAGGTCTTCTGCCTGAGCGCCTTCATCTGGTTCGCCAGCTTCCAGTATGCGGCTCCGGTGCTGCGCAACTCCCTTGATAAGATTGCCTCCTTGGACTTCCCTTCCATTCTAGAGCGGCTCTTGAAGCTATCAACCATCTCGCTTGTTATCTGGCTTGCCGGCTTTTTTGCCCTCTTCCAATCTTTCCTCAACGCTCTAGCCGAGGTCCTGAGGTTCGGCGATCGAGCATTCTACGACGATTGGTGGAATAGCGAGAGTCTTGGGGCGTACTGGAGGACATGGAACAGGCCCGTTTACACCTACTTCAAACGGCACGTCTACATGCCCATGATTGGACGTGGCTGGAGCCCGTCGGCGGCCAGTTCCACCGTCTTTTTCGTCTCAGCCGTCCTTCATGAAGTTCTCGTTGGAGTTCCCACTCACAACATCATTGGTTAGTCCACACTTCAGTCGTTCTACCCGCCCAGAGTACTAACTCTGTCCTCATAGGAGTCGCCTTCCTCGGCATGTTTCTCCAGCTTCCCCTCATCGCCATGACGGCACCGCTGGAGAAGATGAAACTTGGAAACGGTGGCAAGCTCATCGGCAACATCATTTTCTGGGTGTCTTTCACCATTTTTGGCCAACCTTTCGCCGCGTTGATGTACTTTTATGCGTGGCAAGCCAAGTACGGGAGCGTGAGCCGGCAGCCAGTGCAAAATGCGATCGTCCAGTGACGCTGGGCAGGAACGATGAGAGACTCTACGGCCGTACTTGGATATGCAGTAATTCAGGAAAAAGGCCCAGAACAATTATGATGCGATGACTGTAGAGTTGGGCGGCATCCAGGCTATGCTGTTCAATGAAGTGAATAACTTATGACCATCCACCAATTCACACTTTCCGGTTTCTTTCTGCAACTGCTTCACAGCGAACGGTGTTTATAGACAAAGGAAAAATCACCGAATAAAGGGAAGCAGGGTGCCCACTCTTCTCCGATATTGAATGTAGTCGTCTTGAAAGAACTCAATGAGCTTCTTCTCCTCGACGATGATCCTGCGATTGAAAAACGTCCACAAGACCCATCCGTAGGCGAAAAAGCACACCACGTTGCCGAGCACCAGCTGTGTCCCCAGGCCCCAGTAGAAGAAGCCAAAGTAGCTCGGGTGCCTGGAGACGCTATAGATGCCGGTGGTAACAAGCTTGTGGGAGTCCGCCTTGCGCGTCTGCACGTGGTGGTTGAAGCTGGCGCCGGCCTCGAGCATCGCAACGGAGCGCACGACCTGGCCGACCACGACCATGGCGAGCCCAAGCGCTAGGAGAACAGGGCCGGAGTGAAGTGGCGCCCAGGAACGGCCGGGAAAAAGGAGGTTGACGACGAGGCACTCGCAGAAGGCGGCGGAGTGGGCGATGGCATAGGCGGGCCAGTTGGCAGTCAGAAGGAAGCTATCGATGTTCGCGACGAGCGTATTCTTCTCAGCCGTTGTCCAGAACTCGAGGAAGTGGAAGACGGCCAGGGCGAGCAAGAAGAAGGGGGCGCGCCATACTGGGCTGTTGGTGAAGAGAAGGACGTTGACGGTGGCGATGGCGCCCACAGCCGTGGCTACCCCGAGGCAGAACGCGCGCAGGGCAATTCCCGAGAGGGACTTGGGCTGGCCAGGAAAGAAGGGCTTCAGAGGCGAGTCTTCCAGAGCTGGTGACGATGATGGTCCTTCTGGCTGCCAGGGACGGTAGGGGAGAAATGGCTCGGAAGCCTGTGGCGGGAGCTGCGCCATTGAGTCCCTGCTGGCTGCCATGGCGAATCCCAGAGAGGCAATCTCGTCCGGTTTTTCTCGACGCGAGTGTTAGACCGTCTCGTCAGACATGGCAATGCTGCCAGGAGGTTGCTTAGAGAGACGGCGTTGAAAGACGTTGAACAAGGTTGCAAGGCGAGATGAAGTTTCGGGATGCAGCGACGGGCATGCGTGAGCAAAGATGTCTATTCCAGAAAAGGGCCAACCCGAAAGACAGCACGGTGGTGATTCCACGCAAAGAGATGTGAAGACCAATTGTTCTGCATTGGACAATATAGAACAATGGCCGGCTTCGAGGTCTGGGAGACGGGGCTAGTGGCTGGTCCAATTGACCGTTCGCGTAGCAGCAGCAGGTGTTGTGTTTGCTCAGGTTGTGGAGGTCTCTTGCTAGCGGCTGGCAGAGCCGATTTGGCAGTGCGAAGTTGGACGCTACTTCGCTACGTACCTCGTACAGTGGGCGCAGTGGGGTATCCAGGCATCCAGGCTTGCCAGGCCAGGGTCGGGCCTCAAGCGATCAGTCGCCGCGCTGCGCTGATGGCGATACTCGTAGCTCCTCAACTAAGTATTTTGGTGGGCGGCACGGCGCGAAGTTACGAATACCAAAGCAACAGTCTTGGTCAATATGCGGCATCATAGTGCATAATAGAGCCTTTATTCATGACTTGCTCCAACCCTCTTTGTCCACCAACGCGTCGGCTCCGTGCTAAGAGTACTCGGAATCAAGTAATGCATTATTCTTCATCTAAGGTGCGATCCCCGCGCGCTCTCATCCATCACCACACAGTTGTGTTTGCGATGTCTGCTCTCGATCGAGCCTGTATCATGACATGATGAAGGAGCTCGTGCCATCGTTTGGAGGCCCAGCTGGTCTCGTCGTGCGGAGTGTCCGAGCTCAAAGGGCATCAGAGTCAAGCGAGATGACAAATGGCTGCTCTGTTACTTGGTCACTGCAGCATCTTGATATAGACTTCGATCCAACTAACACAAACCGCCTCGGTCGGCCAGGATCTTTGCCAATTTAGCGGAAAGAAGCACAGGTAGGTGGTCGAATGCGTACCTCTCGGGATGTCGAGTCAGCACTTTATATGCCCACTCAAGGGTCACGAATGCCTCCGTAGATCAGAAGAGTATCTCGAGATACACTCGATGCATATTTCAGGGCAATGGGAGTACAGTCGCGCCCTAGCATGCGTCGGAGTCGCTCATTCAGGGTTGCACATATGGCGGCGCTCGTATCCAGGCGGAGTGCGGAATGTCGCGCCCAGGAGCACGGGCGAATGTAGAGTATTGGTCGCATCGTTGGTATCGCGGGACCAGTTTGTTTCTGCCGCATCATAGCCCGCCTTGGATCGAGAATGACGCGATGAGGAGGATCAAAACGTTGATAAAGCCCCAGGTACACGGTATCCACGTGTTCATCTCGTAGTAGCCGGCTTTATAGATTGCACCAATCCTATCTATACGTCAGTCCAGCTCCCAGACTGTATACTCCGGCCACTCACATCAAACCGACAAGGCTGCCGGCCAAGAGCGCCTCAATGCCCGCCATGACGAGGTAGATGACGGGCACGGCCCAGATGTACTTCCACGACGACTTCTTCCAGCCGTGCGTGTACATAGCCACGAGCAACGCGCCAGAGTGGAAGCCGGCGTAAGTGATGAGCGTCCATAACAACGTAAAGCGCCAGATGTCTGAAATGTAGTAGAGCGTGTACATGCGCGCTGGCGTCGGGTCGGCGAGCGTGTGCACATTGAGCGACGGAAACGCCGGGGTTTGGTAGTTGGACGGAGGGTCAACTCGGTACGGCATCGCGGCGGCGACCCTCAACCGCTGCTCGCGGCGAGGTGCGGTCAAATGTAGCGCTTTCGATTGTGTTCTGGCGAGAGCTGTGCTTGGGTTTGGCAGGGGTGAAGTCGAACGCGAGAGTTGGTGGGCCGACAGGGGTCTGGAGCTCCCCTGTACGAGTACTGTGCAGACGTCACTTGAGCCTCGGCAAAAGCTCGTGAGTAGCGCTACCAAGTCGACCGTCTCCGGCCGCGGCCCCCGACGGCACCGCAGCTACACTTTCACATCTCTCATCAGCGACAACGACTCCGATGCGACACGCTCGCCAACGGTAACAAGATGCCTGCGGATAGGCTCCTCAACACGGTACTACAGTACTACCAAGACGTCCACGATGGCCCAAAGACCGACCAGATAATCGGCACGACGACGCATCTGCTGGCCCAGCTGTCGAACCCGCTCAATCTCGGGGTCCTCACATCGCAGCTTCTCACAGCGCCCGCCATCTGGCATCGCCAAGACGGGCCCCGGACGGCGATCCGAGTCATCGGCATATACCATACCGCTGCCGTGCGCGTGCACGACAACGAAGTTGAGAATGCGAAACAACGGGGGCCGAGGGACGGCGGCGCACTGAGATGCGACGAATGGACTCGAGGGGTCGTCAAGGGCGCCGACGATCGGTCGAGACGATGGCAGCACCTCCTCGTCCTCACTGGAGTCCTCATGGGAATGGAAGGCAATGACAGGCGATCGCTTTCGAGGGCTCTACGAAACACGCTCGAGCGGGCCGTTGTCACAGCCGCCAACCTTGCCTTGGAGCAAAACGTAGAGGACGGGCTGCTCGCAGCAGCATCCATCATCACGGCCCTCGACTTTGCGTTTCCTCTCCTTTCAGACTTTTACAAGATGCAACTAAACTGCAACGCGTTGCTGCCGATAGCAGTCTGGGCCATTACCGGAGAGGAGGGCTTTTGCGACGGCGAGTTCCTCAGGGCCATCGCCCAAGACACTACAGAGAACGCGACACACGCCCTCCACTGGCCATTACAGTCGCCATCAAGCCAGCTGCTTCAGGAATTGGAGAGGCAGCCGTTGATGGCAAACATGGGCCCGCTGTCCAAGTTAGCCGGCTTCGCGGCGCAGCACGCAACCGACACGGCTGTCGTCTTACAGGCGCAGGACGCATTCATGGTGTTTTCGGGCCGAGTTCTCGACGCCTGGCAACGGAACCCCTTGAGCGCCATTGATCCAGCTTTCGAGAGCATCCATCTAACTCCTGAGACGCTGCAAAAGACGTGGCCCTTGCTCTGGCAAGCCCTCCGGAAACTTTTGTTTGGCTCTGTCGCCGTCCTCCAGGCCATTGTCTCTCGTGGCTTGTTGGATCCTCACATGCTTGCCAACGGCATGGCTCCTAGCATCGCCGCCAAATCGCTGCATATTCTTCGAAGCCTTTCTTTCATATCGTCACGCAATGGCAACAGCTCGTTTCAGGTATACACCTTTTCGTACTTGACGCCGATCGACGTCCTGACGCGGGAGCCGGCCGCGTGCGATGCCTTCTTGAGAGAAATTGTGCCAGCGGATGTTGCTCCGTTCCCTATGGCCCATATTTCGAGGACTTTGGATCTTTTCTATCTGAATGTCGCCGAGCATCTTCCTCTGACGCTGTCCGTGGATTCTTGCGATAATCTCATTGTAAAGCCGGCCATGACATACCTCTCACACGATGGTCCAATGTCTCCATCTATGATCGAGCTTTTTGAATCCGCCCACAGCGCCATACTCTCCGTCCTATCCTGTCCTCAGCACAGCCCACTCACCATCAGGATCACTCCGTTCTATATCGTCAAGCTCTTCGAGTCCTTCCCGAATCATATATCGCCCCGGCAGTTTCGTGTGGCATTCAAGACGATTATGGAAATTGTTTCGCCGCCGTTTCCCATCGCGGCGATGGAGCCTCAGCTGTCTGAGACGTTGCTGGAAATGCTGCGCTTCAACATGGCCACTGCTTCGACATCACCCCTGAGTCCTACGCCAGATACGCTTTCGCGAAATGCAGGGTCACAGCAAGAGGAGGAGGTCCCTCTCTCGGTACAGAGTGCTCTGGTCATGACGCTCATTGACTCACTGCCGTTCCTGCCCCTTCCGCTTGTCGAGGAGTGGCTCGCCATCACGGCGCAGGCCATGAACGAGATCGCAGATCCGAGGTTGAGAGCACCTGTCAAGACTCGTTTCTGGGACATTCTTGTTAACGGCGAGATGGACGTGGATAGGGCAACAATTGGAGTCGCGTGGTGGGGAACAAGGGGTGGGAGGGAGTTGGTGTTGAGCGGCCGCGCTCGTGAGTCGGAGCCAGTGATGATGAGCGGCGCGATCGTCAGTGACGTCGACAGGTCAAGTCGGCTGTGAGCAGACAGTGAATATCACTGCTCATGATACGATATCTTGGGTTGTTGTGGTTCAAGCTCGTCGTTAGGATATCGAAGTCCTCCTACACGGCCATGCGTGAATCACGAGCTGGAGTGACTGCGAGGCTTCGCTGGTTCAAGGCGATTGCCCCGACTCCAGAACTGAAATCAGTCTTCAGTCTCTCTTCACCACTGCCATGGCCCGCTCAGGTGCCACGCTCCTGCTGCTCGAGCTTCTGGCCTCGCGGGCTGCGGGCCAGCTGCATCTCCCCTCCCCGTGCCCAAGCGGCGGGCTGCACGCAGAGCCGCCATTGCTTTGACAACGACGAAGGGTCCCGTGCAGTGACAAGTTCTCGGGTCCCCGAAGAGCCCAGGCGTTTGCGGACGTAGCCCCAAGATGGAGTCATGCATGTCCCAGACGCAGCACACAAGATGACAAGTCCTGTGATGGCGAGATCGACTGCAGCAACGAGCGGCACCGCGAGATACGTCCCCTGTTCGCGCAGTGCGTCACGGAGAATCCCGCGAAGTCGATGCCGCGACGACGTTGCAGCTGTTTCAGAGTAGACTGGTCCGCCTGCGACGAGACAAGAGGCTGTCTGGCGCCACAACGGCACCAAGAGGATTCCGCACTGCAATGGCAAGCGTTACATGAACGAGAACGCGCCTGGTAACGGGTACTGCCTCTGCTCCCGAGATCTTCTCCGGGACTTTGACAAAGCGCAGCGGATGTTGCCGTGTTTATCCGCAGGGCGAGTGGTTGGCAGCAGACTTTAGGTGGCAGTAGCTTGTAGGGCAGTGCGGACTACCTACCTACGTAGCTTTCGAGACACGAATAGAGACAGAATTGCGCTGTAACTGTTCAGCCCGTCGTATCACGTGTTTCTGACTCGATGCCCTGGCCTTTGCCAGCTCTGGTTGGCATTGCGGGAGCCTTCCTTGCCGCCTTGCCTCGTCATCCACACAAGATACCAGGCCTTGATGAGCCGTTTCAACCCGCTGCACGGCTTCTACTAATCATATCGAGTACCTTGTTTTGCTGCCCATTGCAGTCAGCAAAGTGCATCACGCAGTACACCTTTACGTCATTCAACTCGTGCCTTGCTGCCTGCTGCCTTCCATTGTGGGTGTCATCATGGACAAAGCAGGAGATTTGAGCCCGTTTGGCTGGCGCCTCTTCCGCCCCCTCATCTCCCGTCTCCCACTTCGGCCCGGCCTCTTCTGCTGCTACGGCTGCTGCTGCTCCTCCTCCTCCAGTTCTCCCCGAAGTGCCCGAGACGTGGCATCACCACCAGCCAAAGACACACTAGAGACGGACCATGTGGGCGGCAGCGTCGTGGCGTTCTGGATGCGCGTCGTCCCACTCAGCACGCGGGTGCCGTGCGCAGGAGTTGGTGACGATCCGATCTCGTCATTGGCTTTAGCAGTGTCAAGCTACCCTCCCTCCACCAAAGCTCCCAAGCTGCGGGCTAGCAAGCTCCATGGCTCCTATCCTATCCACAGCTTGGCCTGGCCTGGCCCCGAAGCTGTCCATTGAAGCTTCCGCAGCCATCATCGCGCGAGCCAACGGGTCCGGCCACTCCGCCTTCGCAGCTCGACATGGAGGAGGGGTCCATGGTTACCCCGCCAGACGTGTTCGTCTCAGTCGACTTCCCCCCCGGCTTGCGCCAAATGACGCCGCGCTACCAGAAGCTGCTGCCGATCGCGTCAATTGACATCATCGCGCTCGACTGCCTCCGTAGTGCCATCTCTGCATGATGCGATGGCGATTGATGATGGTGGTGGCGGCACCGGCCAGAGCAAGCAGCCATCAGAAGTTCGAACCACAGTTCTGCTGCAGCCGGTGCCACGGGCAAACCGGTTTTCCCGCGGAGGCGAGTAGTTCGCGGATGGATGTGCCGGCGATGGGTCTCAGGCCCAGACCCCTGCGCGTGACAATCACTCACATGTGGTCGTGGGGAAGCTGGAAGTAGCTTTCAGCTCGACCAGGCTGGCCCCTCCTTCGGGCTTCACGATGGACGTCATTCAGACGAGGCCTCAGTGGCACCCGGCCAGGCCTACCGGTACACGCCTCGAGCTCCAGATCCGGGCTCGACATGTGTCCCTCGCTCGACCTGCTCACCTATTAAACAGAGAAGCTCTCCCACCCTTACCCGATTGCTTGCAAAAGTCAACATCATCCCCAATTGAACCATCCCTCCTTCACCCACATTAAACTTTCTATCTCACCAACACAATGTCTTACGGCGACAACGACAACAGCAACGTACGCGCCCTCACTACTATCTCTCTTTTTGGAAACCGAGTAGGCTGTGCTAACATGTTTCTCGTTGCAGACCGGTTTCGGCTCCGGCAACACTGGCGGACTTGTAAGTCGAAGTTGCATACGATATATCTGAACCTCGTACTCACATGATTGCAAAGGGGGGCTCTGGCCGTCGCGATGACGACTCCTTTGGCTCTTCCGGTCGCACCAGCGGCAATGACACCTTCGGCTCTTCTGGCAACACCGGAGACGACTCTTATGGGTCTGGTCTAGGCTCTTCCGGGCGTACTGGAGGCATTGGAGATGACTCCTATGGCTCCGGCCTGGGCTCCTCTGGTCGCACTGGAGGTGACTCCTACGGCTCCGGCCTAGGCTCGTCTGGTCGCACTGGAGGTGACTCCTACGGCTCCGGCCTAGGCTCGTCTGGTCGCACTGGTGGCAGCGACAACTTCGGCTCCAGCAACATCGGTGGCGATACGTACGGCTCTTCTGGTCGCACTGGAGATGACTCGTACGGTTCTGGTATTGCCTCTTCTGGTCGCACGGGAGTCATCGGTGATGATTCCTACGGTTCATCTGGCCGCACTGGTGGCACCGGCACCTACGGCTCGTCCGGCCGCACCGGCGGCAGCGACACCTTTGGCGGAAGCGGCGACACCTACGGCTCCTCTGGCCGCACCGGTGGTAGCGACACTTTCGGCGGAAGCGGCGACACCTACGGCTCTTCTGGCCGCACCGGTGGCAGCGACACTTACGGTTCCTCAGGCCGCACCGGTGGCAGCGACAACCAGGGCCAGGGTGGCGACAGCACCATGGGTAAGCTCATGGAGAAGGCTGGCGGCATACTGGGTAGCAGCAACCTGCAGGAGCGTGGACAGGAAAAGCGGGCAAGCCAGGGCAATGACAATTACTAAGTGGATATGGAACGGAACAGCGCTTGATTTTTGTGATACGATAATTTGTTGATGCTGGCAATATGTCAGCCGGTATGACGAGGCTCCGTTGTCTGGTTCTCTCGACCGCCTATACGACTTGAATTGATGAACCTTGTACGCTTTCACCATCGTCACATGT
>JALHBY010000170.1:0-68941 GCA_024340155.1 Tolypocladium pustulatum | reverse complement strand
TTCTTTTTTTTTTTTTTTTTGAAATCCTAAGTCGTAGTCTTCTCAACTTTGACGAGGATTACCCCCTCGGTCAGAGCCCCCTTTGAATTCAGCAGGTGTACGAAGCGATATCCTTGCCCCAGGCGATCGAGCCTCACACACGCCCATGCGGCGAGGTCATCCCTCCCAATCTCATCGTTGCGCACGGTGAAGCGCACAAACGTCAGCTCCTCAACGAGCCCAGGAATGGCGCCAAACGAGGCCTTCTCGCCGGCGAAGTCAACATCGCAGCCGTGGTGGGTGCTGGTGCGGGCCTTGTGCTCGCCCTTGTGGCCGGAGCCGCTGTTGAAGGGCGAGAGGTGTTTGGACCCTTCGACGTGGATCTCCGTCTTGACGTAGGGATGAAAGCTCCCAGGGGAGGTGTCGCGGTGCGGAAGGGGGATGGATTGGGCTGCGAGGAAGGTGATGGTGAGAGAGAGCGTCTTGCGAGTGGTGATTATGCTTTGCTCGTTGGAGTTGATGGCTGGGCGGTAGCCTTTGCTTGTTAATTGGGTGTTGACGACTACGGGTACGCAGATTGGACTTGCCTTGTGGTTTCAGAACGTAGCCGCCGGTGCCGGCAAACATGCCTTCGTTGAGCATCATGCCCTCGTCTGTCTGCTGCCAGTTGAGCGCCACAATCTGCGCGCCCGAACCCCAGAACATGAGCGGGCTGAGGTTGGACGAGCCGAAGCGCAGGCCCGACGGATAGGCGCGCATCAGGTAGCGCTTGTTGTGGCGGAAGAGGTGCGCGCCTTGTTTCTCAAGGTTGTCGTGGAACTTGCTCTCCGACAGCGAGAATATGTGCGTCGGCATGGATGCCTCTGGCTGCGTCCACGTCTTGAAAGACACAGCCTGGGTGTAAATGCCCATGCGGCTGAGATCCTGGATGATCTTGGGGGGCTTCTTCTGCTTGGCGGGGGTGTCGGCGCCGGCGCGGTCGTCCTCGCCGCTGTCATACTCCTCGGGCACGGCATCGGGCGGCACGTATTTGACCTTGATGAGGATCTTGCCTCGGAGATCGTCGGGACTGGGTAGTGCGCCCGCCTTGAGCTCGGCCTCTGTTACCAAGAGCCCCTTCCAGGCCTCCTTCATGATGCGGACCATGACGGCCTGCTGCTGTGGGTTGCAGTGGACCTCGAGGCTGATGATGAGCGGCAGGTCGGTTACTGTAAAGGCGCTCTCGCGGATGGCATTGCACACGTCCCTGAACGACACCTCCCTGGTCAGGGTATATCCATGAAGCACCCGCGGCTCGATCAGAAAGGCTTCCGGTTCCTCGGTCCCCTCGGCCGCTTGTCCGGTATTGGTCTCCCGAGCTTGTGCGGCACCGTGCTTTTCCACGTCTCCGTGTTCCATTTTCTTGCCCAGGCTCGTCTTTTCGAGCTTCGCGGCCAGAGAGCTTGGGAGCTTCTTCTTGAGCCTACCAAATCTGCTCCTCTGCTTGCCTTTGGGATTCTTGTGACCGCTGCTCTTTCCGTCATCATCACTAAGGCTGCTTGCGTTGCTCTCGGAGTCAGACTCGTCGCCGTCCCAGACGTCCACCTCGACGCAACGGCAGCCTCTCAGTAGAACATCGGTATAGGCCCCGGTGGTGCTATCGCTCGACAACTGGTTGCCCGTAAGGTATGTGTTGTGGCTTGAACTGATGTAGTAGCTCGCCAGCGGCCACGACAGATCGCCCTTCCCCGGGGTGCTGATGGCGCTATCCGGGGAAGTCATGTACTCCAGAAAGCCGTTGAAGTCAACCTCCGAGTACTCGAGGAGACGGGCCGCCGCCGGGGTGGCAAGGTCGTGAGCCTGGACCTTGCCGAGGAATGTCTTGACCTGCGCCTCGGTCCACTTCTGGTCAGATCCGGCGTGGGACTCGAAGATGCGTTGCAGGCAGGTCAGGAGCTTGTCGTTGAGCGTGTTAATGGAGCGCATGGACTCGCTCGCGCCGCCGCCGGCCTGGCGCAGAGAGTTGCGACGTTGATCTACGTCCGCCATGGTGGCAGATGTAGACGATCCGGTGAGTTGAAGGTCAAGGTGAGCCCATGCGTCGGCCCTGTCAGAGTCGACCCTGGGATGGCTCCTCCTTTCCAAAGCAGCTTCAACACAGAAAAAGAGCAATCAACGGAGGTCGTCGCCCATGGGGCCAACTCGAAATTGCTCACTTCGAAGCACGGTTGAGAGTTGAAACCGTGAGGGAGGCGCCCAACGAAGGTCCTACCTTGTAGCCAATTGAGAAAACAGAAGCTGAAGCACTTATTCTTGAAACATTGAGTCGTCGTCTGCCTTGCAGTGTAGCCAAGCTCAGCTCGTCTCGATCCCTGTGGTTCTCCACGATGTGTTCAAGGGTAGGTCATTCAAGGTCCTTTGCACAGCTGAGCTGGGTCGGTCCAGATTGCTCGTGGCGTCACCGCTCACGCTTTGGCCATTGTGGGGGCAGTCTGCTTCAGATGCGCCGCCTTGTGGAGGCGCTGCATGCTGGGAAAGGTGACTTGGCGCATCCCTTGTTGTGCATTAGTGCGAACTTCGACGCCGAGTGCTGTGTAAGCTGATAGCGACGCTCGGCATTGCTCACCTCTTTATATTGATAGAGAGATTCTCCGCATTATCTTTGGAGCCGTAAATGTACTGTTATGAGATGAAGCACGCTGTTCATTCCAAACCATGATCGAAATCTTGACTTTGGTGAGAGCTTTCTACTTCCTGGTCGGCCCGCTTTAAGCCAGTGAATGTCTCAAGCCTCTTGAAGTCATCGTTGATGTTCATATGAAGCGGCCACGCCTCGCAAAAGCGGCCACGCCTCGCAACAATGACCCCGTGACTCTTGGCAACATATGCAGCATACGCTCCTGAGTTGGTTGTAGAGGGAACGCCGGAACTGTATCAGACGCTTGTATGACTCTGCCAAGATGTTCGTTTGCTAGGCAAGTAAGGAGGGAGAATAACCATTTGTCTCAGCTGAAGTTTGCTAGGGACGATGCTACTACCAGTCAAATTGCTCCTTACTCACTCTAGGCTGTTGCTCAAAATGCGCGCCCCCATCCCATGAGCGTTGAGATCTGCGTCGTGCGAAACTGCTCAGTGGTCCGCAGCGTGTCTATCCACACGTCGTTTCTCCATAAACTCCTCCATGTCCACGTGAATACGTAGCCCCTTCGATGTCATGGTTGCGTACGCGGACCTGAGTTCCTCCGACTTCATGTCCCGAACCAGGGTCACGAACGCCTCCATCATCACTTCCTTCGACCATGGGCAGTGTCTCAGTGCACGGTAGAAGACGTCCTTTGACTTGGCTCGAAGCTGCTTTTGAGAGTAGCAGAACCGGATGTAGGACACCCACAGCGGGGCACATGATCTGCAGATGTCACTAGACAGGGCGTGTTCGAACGCGGCTTGAGTGCTGTTGGCGTTGCCTCGAGCCAGCTCATGCTGGATGGCAAACACGCGACTGCCGACAGAGTCTTGCGCCTTGACAAGAACTTTGTCGTAAAGCAGCTGCCGCGTCTCGTCGACAACCCGTATACTCGCATCTGCCCATTCGAACAAGGAGAGAAATATCGTATTCTGGGGAAACAATTCCACGAAACGAGCCACTTGCTCACGTACATATACTCGTCGAAACGGCCTGTCCACGTCGTCAGTACTTGAACGAAATCAAACATTAAGGGTTGCCATACCCCTTCGTGGCATTCCAATACAATACTTTGCACGCGAATTGAAGAACGCGCTCGTGAGCGGCTTCACTCCCATAGCCCCGAGACTGAAACTCATTCGACATCGCTTCGATGATGCCCATGGCAGCCGAAATGTTGCCTTGAGATGCGGAAGAGGGCTCCTTGCCCCCTGTGCCCGTTAGATAGAAAAGGAGTGCTAGGCATTCAATGTAGCTGCCTGCAGCGTCAAGTTTCCCTTCGTACAAGCACTGCTGTGCCCCGGACGAGAAGGCTTGACGAGCAATGAGAACGAGTGAAGATGACACATCCACATCTTCGATTTGTGGTTTACGCAAAGATTTCTCAACGGAGGCGCACAAACGTTTCGTCGCCATTTGCTTGTCGCCCTTCTCCAGCTCCATCCAGCTCCACGTTTGGAACAAGGGAAACCCGGATGAAGTTGAGTCCAGCTGGTAATTGATTGTTAGAGGCAGTATTAAACTCAGGGGTGATTCGCAACATACCGATGAATCGATTGTTGCAGCTGCCGGAATTTTGTTTGCAACCTCGATATTGCCATTGGAAAACTCAGCTAGAGCGTAAGCGTTGTAGAGCTCTACCTTGGTTGGGTACCTTTTCAAAACAGCCTTCGCTGGTATTCTGATGGTTGAAGGCTCCCGTGCAAAGCACACGGCCAAGTAGTACATTGCAAGGCTTGAAATTTCTGCTGACAGGACGAGCTGCTTCAAAGTGCTTTCCACCCAAGGCATGTCGACTGCAAGCCCCTGAAGTGAGATATTGAGATACTTGAACCAACCACTACCACTGAAGAGCAAGCTGGGGGACATTCTCGCGCCGCGATTGCCAGTGGTAAATGACGGTGGCTTTCTCTGCATATCTTCTGGAGCACCTTCATCGCCTTCCCAGGACGGCTGCCGTTGCAAATCCCCAGTACTCTTGGTCAAGTACTGATCGTGATAGGCCGTGTCCGTCCAATCGCTGGATCTAAACGCCGGTGGAAGTCCACAGAAGATCAGAAATGCGTCGATTAGCTGCTCAGTGATTCCCGGCAGAGCTTTCTCCGGGATGAAGAACAGCAATGGCGCAATGTCCGAAAACATGACCACTTTGAAAGGGTCATCGTCAGTTCCGTCATCCAGAGTCCTCGCTGGCATATTGGCATGTCGCTCTTGGAACGCCTCGGCATCTCTCCATGCCTTGAATGCATCTCGCGAAGAGATACCTCCGGTCTCGTTGCTCGCCAACGGCTCAGGCACGTTTCCAGACCCACCGCTTTCGACGTAACGTCTCCAACCTTGAGCCTCGAAATCTCCCATTCTTGGCATCTCGCTCTCCCAAAATTCCCGGAAAGCGGTCAGAGCCTCCGCTTGGCTCTGTTCGTGCTTCGGTCTGAAGAAGGTGAGTTCCAACAGACCCTGCCAGGCTGCTACAGCCAATTCCTTATAACCGGCATCGTGAACAAAACGAGTAGCTCGCAGAAAGATGTAAATTGCCTCTGCCGAGTCATCTTCCCCGTGAAGGTTAGATCGAAAAGAAGCCTGCTGAAGTCGGTCGATAAGCATCTTCTTTACCTCGTCGTATTGAATCGTGGCGATGTTGGACATGGAGAAATCGAGATGCGTCTTCCACAGAGCAAAGTCGCGACGCTCATCTTCGGCAACCTGTGCCCATTTCTTAGCGGCAGTCTTACTGCTCCATACTTTGACACCTTCGCGCAACAACGAGACCAGAACCCTCCGCCGATCGTCCGGACGCGTGGCGTGGAGAAGAGCTGACTCTAGCATGTGCACCTTGATCTCTGCAAAGCTATGCGCAGCATTGTCGGTGGCCCTCTGATCAATCGTTTCTCCGGCTCGCAACAAAGCATCCTGGTGATCAGCCAGCTCCATCCAGGTGTCGATGTCGTCTGGGTGATCTTTGACCTGTCTGTTCAACTGGATGGATTTCCACTTCAAGGGATTATCGCGATCCGCCTGCACTAGCTCCTCTAGCTGATCATCGCTGTCCTCTGTGTCGCTGTCCACGTATTTTGTAGGCTTGGCTTTGCCCTCGATCGATCTCCAGGATTGTTGCTCGTCGTCTCCTGATGACTCGCCATCCCGCTGGCCACGTTTTCGTTTCCGCGGGTTCTCCAAAGAAAGATAGTCGCCGGGCTCGTCCTCTGCAACCTCGCTTTTCCTGGCTCGAAGTCTCAGAGGCTCTTCTTTCTGCCAGCCTCGTGAGCGCAGGCCATCTTTCGTGCGGAGCGCTGACGACCCCTCGCCAGGGAAGCGGAGGCTGAACGTGTCTCTCGGCCCATCGTGATGAATGACCAGTCGTCCCTCCGTACCCATGACGTGGCCACGACCATAGCGGTAGTATGCAGGTATCTTAGCTCGATCGATGCCGTATTTACGGATCAGTGGGTCGCCTTTGGTGTCAATAAGGAAGAGCTCGGGGACAGAGGCTACAGAACTCCTGGCACGCAACGACTTGGACTCCTTCCGATGGCGGTCCCCTTCCTCATGAGATGGAGGGCTGCGGAGTTCTTCTCTTCGTTGTGGGCTATGTCGCCGAGGAGAGTCGCGATGGCGACGTCTCGAGTCGTCGTCTTGATGCTTGCTGGATCGATGGCTACGCCGGCGATGGTTCCCCTCCTCATCTCTTGGCCTCTCACTCTGACTCCGGGAGCTTGGAGTTGGCTCCTTTGGCTTGAAAGATGAGAATTTGGGCACGATCAACTCCTTCTCCTCGTCGCTGGAAGGCATGGCTGGCAAAGGGGTTAACAGAACATGGTATGTCCCTCCCTGTCCGTGATTCAAGTATCCTTGCTCATTTGACAGAAAACGAGCATCTCCAAAATCCAGCCGATTGATTAAAGTCAAGGCTTCTCGCAAGGTTCCTTTCTCCCCCCTTTCCGTGTGTCGCTTGGTTGATGTCCGTTGCTCAGCATGGCGTGCGCTGCGTGAGTCGACCACGAAGGGAAACTGGAAGTTGGAGGTTCACGTGAGCGCAACTGCAGCATTCCATGCCAACAGCCATTTGGCGCTAATAGTGGCAGCAAACCCGCTTCGATTCCCCAGCTCCACTCTACTTTACACGCTCAAGGGACCCGCGATTGAACAACTTCAAATTAGCACCACAGCATCCATCACCCTGCCAATTGAGACCAGTACCGGCATCTAGCTACACCACATCCTCTCCCTCGACGTGGTTTGAATTCGCCGAGCCTCACCACATTTTCTGCTTCGATTGTTTAGTTCCCGGGTGCATTTTATTCCTATCAGACAGCTCCCCAACCCGTTCGGCACCGACGTCGTGGTTGAGCCACTCTCTTGCTTCATGGACTTTTTCACCAGCACGGCTGCGTGGATCTTGATACCCGCCGTGCTCGCCATCGTCATAGCTTCGACTATGGGGCTTTCCGGCGGCAACAGGATGCCCGTCGAGGGCAAGGTAGGAGTCTTGGAGCCATCCTGCTGGCGGCCAATGCTGATCCAAGAGCTATAGACGGTCCTCGTGACCGGCTCATCTGAGGGGATGGGCCTTTCTGCGGCGCAAAAGCTCTCCGCCAGGGGAGCCAACGTGATCCTCGTTTCTCGAAGTGTCAAAAAGCTCGAGGAAGCCCTCAGGAGCGTCAAGGTTCGCAGCACACCGTCCCACGCACTACACTGTCGGCTGACCATTACCAGGCCGCCGCAAAGAATCCGAGCACGCAGCGCTTCCACTACATATCCGCCGACGTATCCACGCCCTCCTACGCCGCCCCCATCATCGCCGAAGCTACACAATGGAACAATGGCAAGACACTCGACATCGTGTGGTGCATCGCCGGGACGTCGGTGCCTGAGCTGTTCGTCGACATGGATTTGCAGTCCCTGCGCAGGCAGATGGACATCAACTTCTACGGCACCGCGGAAATGTCCCACACCATCCTGAGAGAGTGGCTCGCCGCCGATGCTCCCGTTGACAAGGAGCCAAAGCATCTCATCATGACCACGAGCGTCGTCGCCCTCTACACCATCCCGGGCTACGCACCCTACGCTCCGTCCAAATGGGCCATCCGCGGCCTCGCCGACACAATCTCCCAGGAAGCCATGCTGTACCCCCAAAACGTCAAGGTCCACGTCGTCTACCCCGGCACCATCCTTTCCCCGGGCTTCGAGCGCGAGAATCTCAGCAAGCCCGAAATCACGAAGGCCCTGGAGGAGTCTGACCCAAAGCAGACCCCGGACCAAGTTGCCGAGGCTGCAATTCGTGGGCTAGAGAGGGGAGACTACTTTGTCACGGTGAATTTCCTCGGCAGCCTGATGAAATGGGGCATGCTGGGCGGTTCATTTCGAAACAATTGGGTCGTCGACACGCTCGGGGCGTGGCTTGTATCCATTGTCTGGATTTTTGTGCAGATGGACCTGCACGGCAAGATCAGAAGCTACGGCAAGAAGCACGGCCACCCCAGCACATACAAGAAACACCAAACTTGAAGATAACGCCTATACATGCGTTTGCAGCCCGAATGCGCAGCTGCGCTGTGTTGAGATACCCTAATGCTTCTTCTAAACTCGCTCTATACACCGCTCCACTTGCCAAACTTAACATAACGCGTAAACATCTCCCTCAAAATCGCTCTCCCGCTACTATCCATGGCATCGTTCAGAATCTTCCTGCCTTCAGGCGACGTGATGTCGAAGATCGAGTTCATAGCCGGTTCCAGCGCTTCTCGAACAGCCCGCGGTACGCTCTCTTCTAGCTGAAGCTTCGCGTACTGCATCAAGACCATGTACATGTGTCTGCCAGCGGACCGCTTGGCAGCATCCGTCGCGGAATCCAAGGCGCTGTGGAGCTGCGAGCGGGAGACGGCGCCGGCGGTTGGCTCGCAGATTAGAGTGATGAGACGTGCGTACAAATGTGCCTTGGACTCTTGTGAGAGCTTGTCGTTCAGATTCGGCGAGCCTTGGTCGATGACGAGGTTTCGGAGAAGCGCCTGTATGGTGCTCAACAAGAGGTGATAGTGACCCTCGAGGCGAAGCCGGTGCTTCTTGATGATGACTTCGACCAGCTTGCAAAGCCATGAGAACGGTACGTTGGACTGATCTGCACTCGCCGAGGTAAGATCACACACGGTGTTCAGCGTGAGCTCGATGTTCCATTGGCTCATGGCCTGCGGCTTCTTCTCCAGCAACATTCGTAGGATGCGGCACAAGTGGGCGGAATGAGGCGACCCTCTCAACAGTGAGTTTGTCAACTCGCTATGGGCCGCGCTCAAGTTGAATCCTTCAACTTGTTTTTGAAAGTCGGCCGAATCTGCGATGCGTTAGCGTAAATACTCACCGGCTTTATGGCAGTTGCGTACCCAGAAGTTGACCAACGACAGTCTGGATGGCCAGAAGCTGGCCATCCGTGTCGCTGCCATGGCGGAACGCATCGACAAGCTCCTTGAGATACTGGAATTTGCCAATGCTGCTCATGTTCCTTGAGATGGACGTAATGAGCTCTACGAGAAGGGCTTCTCGAAGCTGGTTTGGCAAGGTTTCTAGCCTGTCAAATGTGGCATGCCGAGGCATTTCCACTGTTGCCGACAAGTAATTTCGGAGGAAGCTTTGAATCTTCCATCCTCTCAAGTCTCCCTGCTGCATCATCTCCTTGCTGCGCTTCTCCAACTTCCGGACGGCTGACGACTTGAGATCAGAGGATCCTGTAAAGTCTCCCACCGTCTGGGCGGCATCGACGGCAGCGAAGAGGCTCATGCTCTCACAAGTGTCTTGAGCAGCCAGCAGTTTCTTATCAGAGGTGAATCTAACAATGACCGCCATGATAAGGTTTGCCAAAACCTCTCTTGAAGCCTGCAGTAGCGGACCTAGTTCCTCGTGGCTCTGACAACTCGGCGACCGCGAAAGTTCTCTAGTCAAGGCCTTGAGCAGGGTTATGTAGACTGGGTGTCTGGCCTTGCCGCCTTCCCGCTGGGCCGTAGCTTGGGCCTCGCAGCCGGACACGAACTTTGACGCCTCTCGAAAGTAATTGATGCTGCGTTCTTGTATATGTTCTGCCATCTGCTTGATAGTGGCGGACGCCAAGAGGGAAAACCTCTCGATCAGCTCAAGGGTAGTTTCATCGCCGTTTGATGATTCGATGGATATTCTGGACATTGCTTCTGCGACTTCAACGAGATCCGAGAAAGCCATGTCATCGTAGAACGTCGGCCGGCTCATCATCTTTGTTACCAGGCCGAGGACAAGTTTCCAGCCATCCTGGGAAACTCGTTTCGGTGACTTCACCATCTTCACCTGTCGTTTTCTGAGCACCGTCATAATTTTCTCGCGCTGGGCGCGGTTGAAGACATCGAGCGGAATGCGGGCCAATGTTTTGATCCACATCTGATCTTGCTCGCCCGGCCAGCCCTTCTCCGTCTCAGACTCGTCCAAGGCGACAATGAGGCGGTCGAGGAGCTCTCGCGCGAGCTTTGGGTCGTTCAAGTTGATCTCGTTGCGCAGCATGGCGTGCCAAAGTGTTTGCAGCTGGTTATTGGTGGCCTTTCGCGCTGACAACGCATTGGACAAGGTCGAGGGAATCTGTCCATTCTTGCCATGATACAGGCTGGTTAATCTGCTGGAGCCATGCAAGTACCAAGCCAAATATTGCTGGAACGCGGATTGTACGTGCAACTCTGCCTCAGTTTCTGGCCACACATTTGGCAGTTCAACTCCATCTGCGCTGCCCGAGGTAGCGATCTCGGCAGCAAGACGAGCCGTAAAATCATGGACGAGCACGGTAGGCTCATTGATATGCTCATCATCAGGGCTCATACAGTCCCAGATTTGAGAGATGCATTTGAACGCTTCAAATGTTTCAGCCGAGGCGAGTGGTGACTTCTTCAGCGTCTTTGACATCTTGTCCTTGATCGCGTACCATATTTCGAGCCTATCGTCTTGGTCGACCCAAGAGAAAGTCTTGGCAACTACTCTCCACTTCAGGGCCGCCGTGCCGGCAGAACTGCCCACAGGCCCGACCAGATCAAAGAGTCTTCGTCCCATAGCATCAATGAAAGCCTCGCTCCGCAGCGCCTGACAAACGGTGCTCGAAAATACGCAGGTGGAATGAGGATGTGACTTCGGCTTCTTCGTTTCGACCCAAGCAATGACGTCCAGAAGCTGATGCGTTGACATGTCCGACTCTATTAATCTGTCAATACCTTGTTTCGGGTGTTTGCGCCGTGGAACCTCGAACCACGGCGAGTTGGAATCCAGTTTCTGTCGCTCGGTCTCGCAAAGCTGCTCGAACCATAGTCGTAAGAAACCAGGAAAGTCACGACGCGTACGGAAGCCATCCATGATCGCCTCAATGACTGTCGAAATTGCCTTGCGGTTGCTTTCAGTAGTCTGGCTCCTCACAGTCCGATCGCAAATGTCTCGTCGTAGATCGGCTCCGTCCTCGGATAGCTGGAAGACGTCGGGGTCGCACGTGGCGATGCTGGCAACCAACTCCCAATCAGTCTCCGCGCCTTGCAAAGCGTACTCGCGGCACACACGCCGAAGATCTTCCACATCAACAGGTGTAGACTTCTGCACGGCCTGGTCCAAGATGACCTGCATAAGCGCATTCCGGTCGGGGCGTACTTTGATGGCCAGTTCAACAGCTTGGAAGATTCGCTTTATCCATTCCACGTTGTCCTTGCGCAGTTCGCCTTCGGCGATGCGGCTGGACACGCCAGAAGAGAGAAAATACAGTGCAGGGGCTGACTGTTGAATTATGTCGTCCGATACCTGCAAGGCTTTCGTGAAAGCCTCAAAGACGCGATGGTTGACGAATGCTGCTCTTCCTGGCAGAATGAGGTTTCGATGCATGAACTGCTCAAGGTCGCCTTTCCATCGGCTCTTCAAGCTTTCGGGCATTTCGATGTCGTGGGTTGAAGTAAAGGCCCCAATCATGCTCAAGATAGTGGCAGATGGTTTGAACAGATGAGTCGCAACATCCAGAGTGTCATCGCTTCCTGCTGAATGAAGGTCCCAAATCATCGACGTGGTCTTGATCCAATCTTGCGCGCCTTCAAATCTGCCACACGAGCCACTTGTTAGTAGAGTGCCACATACAGCCAGTGCTGAAGAAACCAAAGTGGCAGCGTCTGTCGAAGGAATGCAAAACAAAGACTTGATATGTTCGGCGCCAATCTTGTCCCGCGAGTGTCTCGTTTCTGGGTCCTCAAGACGCCTGAGAAGAGACTTTAGTGTGCCAAAAATTGCGCGCGCAGTCTCCAGGCACCCATCCTGGGCTTTGAGGTCGTCCAAGGCGTAGCCGATAGTTGGCGTTCTCTTTCTCTTGGGCGATGTGGGCGAACTAGATCCTGTAGCAGGCGTCGAGACATCTTTTAGCGTTTGCTGCAGTACGGCGACGAATTTTCGGTCAGCCAGCGACTTGGCGAGCGAGAACAACGGAATCCGCTGAAAAACGCAGTCTAGGATCGTCCAGGTCAGAGGGTAGCGGCGCAACGTCTCGGCGCCTGGGGATGAGGTGTTCATGGATTTGAGCAACCATCTGAGACTGCTCTCCTCTGCCGCATGAAATTGACTTTCTGAAGCTGCGGCAAGGGCGCTCCAGAGAAGCTGCAGGATTTCGCCATCTGATCCAGGTCCCGTCTGATCGAGACCTCTCACGGTCTTTATGAGGTCCGTCGTAGGCTTCTGTGTTTTAGCAAAGTAATCTTTCACCGCAAAGCAAAATGGAAATCTTACCATGGCGCAGTCCTTCTCAGCTAGGGCCCCGACGAATTGCGACCCCCTGCAAACGAACGGAAATGACAAATTTGAAAGAGCGGCAGGCTTTGCAGTGTCTCATGAACTTAGAGCTCGACACGCCCCGCGGTTTTGCAGGCGCTCGCACCAAAATTTCCACAGTTCTGCCATTAGCCCAGGCCGAAATTGGCACTGTCGCACTCACCGCCTTCGGGTATCCAGAGCAATTGGCCGACTGCTTTTCGTGAAGCTCGACTCCGCTGCATCCAGCTGCTTATAGCTCCCAATTCATGCTCCCTGACTTCAATTTCCCCACACAAGTAAGTACCTGGATACTCTGACGGCCGAGATGTAGCCCAACACTGAAGCGTCAATGCAGAACACGTTCACCATGTCCGAAAATGCCGTCACGCCGCCTCCGAGCGCCATTTCCCGGCCCGTGAGCGAGGCGCTGCTCAACGAGAAGGTAGAATGACAGCCCGTCGCAGCGCGGTGCCATGGAAGGTGATCGCTAACTGATTTGCGCACTCTAGTGGGATCGCTGTCTCTCCAACCTCCTCGTCAAGTCGACCCTCGGTCTCGGATTCGGTGTCGTCTTCTCCGTCCTCTTGTTCAAGCGGAGAGCATGGCCCGCGTTTGTCGGCGTCGGATTTGGCGCTGGCCGCGCGTACGAGGAGTGCAATTTCAGCCTGAAGCAAGCGGCGCGGGATCTCAAGAAGCAGAAGGCATAAAGTATGGCATTCGGCACGGACAGCGCCTCTTCGATGTACGAACATATCAACTGGACAGGACGAAACGACGGCGGGCGGTATAGACGGTGGTTGCGAGCTTAAAGTAAAGCCTGCGTCAAAATGTATTAGGCGACTCGCTTCGTTCAAGAGAAGTCTCTCTATGTACAGCATCTCCCAAACACTCGGATGCCTCTCGTCCGTTCTCTATCACGTGTGAGAATGACACAAGCTGTTTGCAATAGACCATGACGAGTCGTCCGAGTCTTGCGCGTCAAGGTCACAGCTTCCTCTGTCGGGGTTGCAAGCGACTCAAAGGCCTCCTCTCCGTATTTCAGAGCCCAATCATTCGTTGTTTTCAGCGTCGATAAGTGTGAGACACTACCACTCCTTGCAAGCGAAATCATCACTGTTTAATACAGGCTGAAGTCTCGAGATTACTTCAATCCCTGAGGTGATGCTCTGTAGCAAGATGACGACAAGGGTTTCCGCTGCGAGCATCCATCCTGATAGAGGGCTAGCATTTCCCATCACAGCTCTCGCGTGAGATGGCTGCTAGGCATGGCAATGTCTCAGTGGTGTGAGGTGGCCTGACAACACTTTGGGCTCAGAAACAACAAAGAGCTACGCGAACACTTTTCACCAGCGCGCAGGCCTCTCGCTGCAGTTGAGTCTCCCCATACAGCGAGTTCCATCTTGCGCAACAGGCATCACGACCGATGGATCCAAGAACCCACAGAACAAACATAGTGGCCTCGAAGGGCATGATTGGAGCACTTAACACGCAGACTGCATCTGCAGCTCCGAGCTACGACATGGGCAGCGATGAAGCCTTTCAAAGAAGCGGCAATTGCATGTCGGAAGCACCACCAGATCGACGAGACAATGGTTACATCTCGTCGTCATGCAAAATGCAAGAAGTGGCAGACAAATCCGTTTATCTGGCACGCAAATATGACCGATAGCAAGTTGGCGATTCGTTAACGGTTGATTAATCGTGCTGAATGTATGTATGAATGAAGAAGAAAGGAAGAAAAGATCTAAAGTCGCGGGTCCGCCCGCGAAGTTGAAAACCCAGCCAGCGATTTCGCCATCACGTGATGCGACCTTTAGTGGGCCCCTCTTGCCAGCATTTAAATGAACTTTTTTTTTTCAGTCCGCTTTGCCCACTACATACATACACACACAAGGCTCGACGCGCGCGCATTGGTGCCAATTCGTGGCCCAACTCGGCTGGATCTGTCTCTGGGCTGTACCGGGTTCCAGCTGTTTCGCTCAGCAGCTGCAACTGGACTTGCAAGTGCATCTTCAAGGCACATCCCGACTCTGGCGCCAGAGCAGAACCAGCGTCGTGGCCGTCGTGATTCGTGACTACTTTTGAGAAACCCACACATTGCCTACACCTCGCCGCTCTCAATGCGCAAGCGTGTCAACTTTATTATATCGTTCGAGTGGGAGAACAATCCAAGGTCTAGACAACCAGTCTGCTCCACCCCGCTGCCATAGACATTTAATGTGGCCTCGGGACTAAAATCGGACAAACATGTATTCGTGATAGCTCGCTATGTACGCATGGAAGCATGCGTAATATCCAATAAGAATTGGCATGAAATCGTCATGACCTCATTGCCCTGTCCCACCTCTTAGTGTGCAGACCCCCTAACCAGAAAACAGAAACGTACAGCAGGCTTGGAAGCTTCGTAGACGTAAAGGAGCGTCTTTCGCCTCTAGATTAAATGACCCGGAGGCTCTTCTTGTTCATTATGGTCTCTTAGTCAAGAACTGGCCCCTTGGTTCTCCTCCCAATCTTCAGAGATGGACTCATGCGCCTCTCGTTGTTCTTTTCCTCCCAGCTTCGCAGAATGAGAAGTCAGACTTAGGCGGGCACTGTCTCTACCGCTTTCACGACGTCCGTTGCACTCGGCTTTTAGTGTGTTCGTTCATCATCAAAACGGCATGGCAATGTCAATGCTGAAGTTTGTATTTTCCCTACATGTAGCAAGCCAGCTACGCTAGCGAATCCAATGAGGCCGCAAGACAGTAAGCTCCTTATTTAGCATGCCGGCGCGGCAATGCGCATGCATTCAATAAATAAGTACCACAGTATAGCAAGCCAGCGAAGCAGTGCGCTTTAGCAACTGGTAAACATCGCATAGAAATCATGGTAACTTATGTTGCACTTATAGCAGGCTAGCTGTCGGCTTTAACGGATTGGTTCTGAACTTCAGCAGCTGCCGCCGGCTCTTGTATAATTGCTATGGGGAACCGTGACGCTTAGGTCCAGGAACCCGTGAACTTGCGGGCGGCCTGCAACGTTTGTCATTGATACTGCGCCGGTCGAATCATGGAGGTTGCTCAAACCCGAGGCCTCAGGAGGCTGTAATGAACGATGGTCAATGCAAGAAACATTTGGGTCATACACCAGGAAGGTACTAACAAGAGCAGCTTGGGAGAGCTGAACAGAAACTCTCGTCACAGCAGGGAGGTCAGTTTCAGAAGATGGCACTACAGCGACACGGAGCTTCAACCTCCGTCTCTAGATACATGTATCTGGGAGGGAATATGGACATGCACCTGCGCCCACACGTTTTTACTGGTGATTGCTAGGCTCGAAAGAAGATGTAGACAAGCTGCTTCACATCAAGTAGATACAACTTGGCGAATGTGAAGTGCGGGCTGCCTGTCGTAACCAACAACCCTCGCCGTGGTGTTGACGAGGACAGACGATCCTGGGACTAGCAGCTACTTCGAAATAACTCAATATTAGCAGACGACGACAAAGAGACAGGTGATGAGAGGGCGAGCCCATGAAGACCTCAGTCGATCTGGACCGAGATGAGTGTTTGTTGATATATTTGGGAACAGAACATTGAAGAGAAGAGGTTCGCAGAAATACGTCAACAATATATGCATAACATCAGTGTGAGCACTTGGCTATTGCCATATTAACAGGTGTCAGTCTCATGCAGTCGCGATGGTATATGTAGTGCCATTCATAGCTTCAGGCTCGGCCGGTTAACTCATCACCCGTTCAATTTCATCTTTTATCCCACAATGCTATTTTACATCGTTGAGGCTATCTGGATCTTATATTGTTGGCAGCAGCATCAGCCTTGAAGCTGATACGAGCCGTGCCGCCTGCTTCTGTTCTCGCGTTTTGTCGTCATCGATCAGGAGTATTGTTATGACTTGAGAGACTTCCCCAGTACACCCACTTGGCCATTTGGTTGAAATCTACACAAACCACATCTGAATCTCAGTTAATCTGCGACAGCATCGGATCAGCAAACAAACCTCTTGGCAGAGTAATACTAGTGTCTAGTACGGCCTCGGCGCTCCCGCTACCACCGACCTCAGGAGCCTATGCTGCAGATATTGTCAAGAGTCACGGCGTTACTGTTGCGGGTTATTTGCCTAGCCGCTTTATATGAACATCAACGACGACTTCAAGAGGCTTGAGACACTCACTGGCTCAGAGCGGGCTGACCAGGAAGTAGAAAGCTCTCACCATAGTCAAGGTTTCGGTCATTTTTGAATAGGCAAGCGTGCTTCATCTCATACAGTACATTTACGGCTCCAAAGATGATACGCAAAATCTCTCTAGTTACATTCGAGTACGGATCCGCCTCCAGCGCCCACTAATATCTCAATTTTTCTCAATCAGACGGGCCCCCAGGTCCGACCTTTCAAATTAAAATCTGTTAGCCCCTTCTGATCCATCCAGGCTAGAAGGGGCAGGTGTAGTTGATCCTTATTTTTGCCGTCGTCTCTCTTAACCCTTTCGCTAGGCCGCGCCGACACCGCCAGGATGTATTATTCCGATCTCTTCACGCTCCAGCCTTCGTCGCTCAGTCCTAGCCGCTCGCTTTGCCTTTCTTCTTTGCTTCGCCTCTAGCTTCTCTTGTCTTCTAATTTCTTGAGGCGATGGCTCCGCTTCTTTTGTTGGGGGTAGGGGAGCTCGAGCAATATCTGTTAAGGTCCGTACCCATATATCGTTCGGCGCATTAGACTGACTCTTTGCATCTCTAACTGCGATTAGCAAGAGAGCTCGGAGACAAAAGTGAGCATCGTTTCCGGCTGCATGTAGGGCGGCAAAAGATATATCTAGCGTTTCGAGTAATTTCTCCAGGCTATATCGGTAAGATAGATGGAGAGGATGCTGTGCTGCTTTGACTGTGTCCATGATATAAGATGGCTGAGGATCAAGATCAAGGCTCTGGAAGACCTTAAGATCTGAGTTGCTTCCACCCTGAAAAACCAAGATAATATCTCTCCCTAAAGTCAAACTTTGAAATCTCGATTTAAAATCAACTAATTGAATTGATTGAGCTTCCCCAAACATAAACTTTTTCGAAGCCTTTCGGCAATACTTCGAATCCCCAATATTGAATTGATATGATTGTATCATATCTTTTGGTCGCCGGGCATTTGGTAAGACGAGGATTACATCTCGGAGGCAGCGGGTGTCTAATATCGATAAGCCGATATGGAATTCCTGGTTTGGAACGATTCGCTCGTATCCTTGCTTTGTATCGAAATCGATTGCCACAAATAAGATATCGCTCATTGTTGAGGCAGCCAACGTATTGATTGTGGCTGGCAAGCCGTGTGAGGATATTTCGGTGTCATGCCAATATCCTAACAACTTCCGTAGGACTAGAATTTCGTCTCGAAGGAGCCCAATATGAGGCGGTGGACTCCTTGCTGAGCTCCCCTTAGGCCTGTTTCCAGTCAAGTCCATGCGCGCCACGTAGCTCCAAATGCCTCGATGAAGGATAGTATTGAGGTCGATATGGGCGAGGATCTTGGGGGTTTCCTGTTCGTATTGTTGACATGTATTTGATTGAGTGCAAGAGTCGGAGACGGCGAGAAGCTAATTATGGTCACATGCGAGGCACGTGCCTCGCATGTGGGAGAAAGCGCTACAGGGCAGAAGTCAAAGGAGGCTATAAGAAGTAGCTTCATTACTACCGAGCCCGGCGGCTTTCAACATTAGCGCCGCTGCTGCCAGAGCTCGCCCGCAAATCAACATCATCTCAACCTTCCGGGCCGCCGCGCAATAACATCTTCTCATTCTTTCTCAATTACACACACAAGCTTTCTTAGGGTAACGCAAAGTCTCAAACCCATCCTCAGATGCGACTGCCAAAGATGATGTGCTCATTCCGAAACGACAACAAGAACTTGGCCACCAAGCGGCCAGTGTAGAGGAACGACGCGTCAATGGGGAAAGAATTTAAGTCCCTGTTAAGTATGATATCGTCGTCGGCGAGGAATTGCAAATCTTGCCCTGAATAGTAATGAGCACAATGATGTTGGTTTGGCAGAGACAGCACACTTACAATCCTCTCCATGGAACAGCTCTCTCAAACCATTTACCAACTCCACAGCAGGCTCATCCAGCTCTCCTTGCTCCGAGTAGCTGTCGTCAAAGAGTGGGTTGAAGCTTTTGGTGCTGGCATCCTTGCTGTGAGTCTGGTAGATGTTGTGGAACTGGTAGGCAAATTGCTTGAACGGCATATTCTCCATCTCCCTGCAAATCTTGAGCGCAAAGTCCAGCGTATACGCCGGGGGCGAGTCGTTCCGCATGTTGATCTCGTTTTGAGACATGACAAAGTTCTCGGTCGTCGTCTCGACAGCTTCCATGTACAGGCACAGGACCAGGAAGGCGGCCATGCAGGGTGCCCATTCGCGCCTAAATTTCGGTTTCAGGGACTTGGAGAAGAGTTCAAACAGTTGTTGCATCTCCCTCATGATTAGCTCGTCGATGAGGGACTTGACCTGCCGGGCGAGCACGCGCGGTGTTACCCACGCGGTGTTCTGGGGGACCAGACCCGACGACTGCAGAGACAAGATTGATTGTCGCGTTATGCATAGATGGCGAGCCATGACGTAGTGCATGCTGTATATCGAAAGGGCCCGTTTGACTATAGCAGACTGAATGCTGTTAGCCATGACCTCTTTGTGCGTGTGAAAATCGGCACTTACGTCTGACTGCTGAGCAAACCTTCGAACAAGTTTGAGAATCTTGTATGGAAGCTTCGTGGACCTGAAACCATCCGTGACCTGCTCCGCATAAGAAGGCTCGTCGATGATGTTTTGGATGTACGCCTTGGCTGACTTTCGTAGCTCGTCTCTCTGCGCGCTGGTATTGAACTCGACTCCTATGGGCGCGGAGCCGTTCGACTGGAGGTCCACCCGACACCTTTCGACGCTCATATGCCAATGCTGCAAGACATCACAGGTTTTTGCAGTAAAGAATTTGGCTCGGATCGGCAAGGTTGCTGAAAACCGCGGTCCAGAGAACAGCTCAACGTCGCAGGTTTGCTCGAGACCGCCCACGTGGAAGCCATCCACATTCTCCTTTAGGAATCGAACCATCTCGTCTTTTCTAAAGTGACAGCGAATGAAGTCTGGGAACAGTGTCGTCAGAAAGTCTTGAAACTGCCAGCACACGACCTGCGGCACCTGGACCATAAGTCTCTTGCAGTGCGTGCACGGCCGTTCCTTGTCGCACTTCACTTTGCGGCTGTGGCAGCAGAAGCAGGCACCGCGTCTGCGCACCTGCAGGGCGTTCTCCTTGGTCTCGTTGGCCAGCGGGCCCTTTCGCCCGCGTTGCGTGGCCCGCATGGCTTCGAAGCACTCGAAAGGGTTCGGGCGACCGGCCTGTGCGTTAATGGACGTGGGCGTCATGATGACGAATTTCCCTGACTGCTCCGTCTTTCTCTTCTCGACCTTGCCGACTTTGACCTTGCGTATGCTCAAGGGGGGCATGTTTGGCTTCTCGGATTTGATGGCTGGCGATGTTGTGGTCGAGGAATCGGGGCTCGAAGAGCCGATGCTGAATCCGTTTGGCGATGGCATAAACTCATCAAAGGACACTGTCTGTCCGCCGCCTTGTATGACGCTCGAAGTTCTCCATGACTGCGCAGTGTGATCTGGCTGGAAAGGCCGCGATGCGCTCAGATCGGCGGACTCGGAGCTGGGGTCGGTCTGGTCGACAGCAGTGAAGAAGTCCGGCTGAAAGTTCACCATAAACGGCGCCATGTCTGTACATCCTGTTAGGCTTTGTCCTCCTCTGTATGCTACTCGGGACGGTCGCCCACCATTGAGCTCTTGCTGCGTTAACTCGCCCGCTTCCTGCTGTGCAAAGAGATACTGCTGCGGCGTCATGAACGCCTCGTTCTGGGCAAAGCTCGTCGAGGCAGTCGAGGCAAATGTACCAGAATCCAGCTGCTGGGGTTGCCGCGGATGCGACGAGCCCGCCGGCAGGAACATGGTCTGATCTAGGTCAACCATGGACAATGGGGACACAGCCACTTGTGGTGAGGAGGAGACGTGGCCAACAATGGCGAAGCCGCTCAAGCTACCACTCGCAGGGCTCGGGAAAAATCCCACGGAACCTGGTGCTGAGGCGCCGCTCGAGTAGTCGATATATTGCCATGACTCGTCCGTGTCTCCCGTTGAGTCGAAATCGTAGGGTGATGAGTGAGGGGACGCGCCCTGAGACGTGACGGAGGCCATCATGGCGGTCGCGGTGCACCTGCTCCTTCAGGCTTTCTCTACGATATCCGAGTGTAAAGTCTAGATCGCTGACTCGAGTCCCAGCTTCGGTTGAAAAGTTTTGAAACGTACTGCAACGTCTCTAGCGGTCGAGTTGTTGGCCGAGTTGTGGTCGAGGCCGCTCAGTTGCCGACTTACGCCATTCGCCCGCACTCAAGACGTGAATCAGCCGCAGTCGATGGCACAAGGAAAACAATAGCAGGAAAGGCCAAAATGACGCAACAGATCCATACAGGTAGTCGCCGTAGACGTGGACATGGCCCGAGTTTATGAGAATGGATTCCGCTGCGTCGCTCAGCGGGCGACGTTGGCGCTAACCGCAACAGAACACCGAAGTTGCGTGAGAACATCGCCGCTGGGCCACCCAGCGTCGTTCCCGGGGCCACATGCAGGCGCCGCACCGCCACCATCTTACCGAGTCTGGATCGCACGCCGCAGTTTGAGATTGAGGTGCCGAGTGGCGCTGTTGGTCCCTCGAGGCACTCTCCATTTTGTTCATTTCTCCTAATGCTCGTTTGAGCCATGTCCTAGTATCAGCCACATTCACTCACGTTCCGGCAGGTTGCCTAGCCGTCCTTCTTCCCAGCCCCAAAAGGCTTCCATGTTTTAACCATCACAAGCTCTCGTCATTGGGACGAGCTCGCTGGTGGCTCAATCCGCGCCGCGAAGGAACTCGAGGCTTTGATAAGTCGTGACGTAGGTCCACTTTGGCAATGAAAGGCTGTAGCTGCTGCCCGTACGTCTCGGCTATTGTGCCCAGAAGAATATGTCAATTAAGCAGTCAGGGAACAATTTCATGATGAACTAAGTCGCATGCGTCACTGCGGCCCACGCAACATCGTAGCTCGGAAGCTTGCTGAAAGCCATCGCCCCTAGATATTCTTCTGTTTCTTCGTGTAGGTCAAGATGCACACAGAGCACACTACAGGATCCCGTTGTTTCCTTGTCCAACAAAGGCAGCCACATGGCCATGGTGAATTAAACGAATGTAAACTCTCTCATCTTTGGAGCCAAACTGTCTCCAACGAGCATGCCAGCAGCCGGGGAGCAAGATCCGATTGATACAACACAAGAAAACATTATCGTTAAGTCGTTCGCGGCGTTGAGCTACGCGACGCAAGGCCCAAGTCACCCATTACCCTCGCCCATTGCCCCCATTGTCGATGATCGCAGACGTCATCCTGCGGGGGACTTGTAAAACGTGATCAACTCAGTTCTGTGACTGAGTTACTATATAGAGCAGCGCACCTTAGGGCCGGAGGCGTGCGTTGGAGCGCTCCTGGATTCGCTTCTCTGTTTCAACGTATAGCCGGTCAAGGTAATCCATGGCCGCAGCATCCTTCAGAATTTTGGCGACCTGGATGCCTGCTGAGATGAGCTGGAGGATGTTCCGGTCATCCTTGAGTGGACGACTCTGATGTTTCGCTGCGTGTCGCATTTCCAGCGAATTCTCCAGGATGGTGACAAACTGCTTAATCTGCCCATTGTAGAGGACTCTGGCGGGGATCCGTCTTTTGGTCGCAAGCCGCTTTAGAAGGTAGACCCATTCGGTCCATTCCCGGTCTGCCGGCCTCTCTACTGGCCTCATGTCCTGTGTCAGGGGGATCGGGAACTGATACTTGGCCACGAAGTCGAAGGCGCATTGAGACAGGCGATCATTGACCTGGTTCAGGACACTGTCCTGTTCTTGAACGTGAAGGTTGGTCGGGAGGTGCGGGAGCTCTCTCTCTTGCATCGCCATCATCTCCGGCGGCGGCCGTTGCAAGAACTGATGAGGGCCGTCAAACTCATCTCGATTCGATGGTCGGCGCTGCGACTGTGCTCCCCGTTTCCTGGCCGCCTTACCCTTGCCTGCGGGGCTGGCAACACTCATCCCATTCTCCAAAGAGTAGTCTGACAGGTTGGGCGAGGCAATAAAGTCGTCCAATGAGCCGGTTGGCGAGTACCTCCCTTGTTGCTCCCACGAGGAGGGCTGGTATGACGCGTACGTTGCCCCCAGGCCGGCATTCATTACTGGCGGGAGTCGTGTCGCATAATTTGGCGACGTCGAAATACCAGGCTCGGCACGTGAGATGTTGCCGTTATCGGCTGCCCGAGGGGCAATACCCGCAGAGAAGTAGGCGCTTTTCGGATGATGCACACTTCAATAGCATTTTTGTCACCTTCATATTCGCGAACCAAAAAGATGCTGAGGTTTCATCTTACCTTGGAGGTAGGTAGGGACCATTACCGAACCCTCCGTTGCTGTATGGATCTGCATGACCGCTGAACTTTGGGGTCAGTAGAGTTGCATTCTTCGCCGTCGAGAAGTCGCACCTGCGAGCCGAGTTCCAGGGATCTCTTGCAATGGCAGAGCTCTTGTACGCAAGAGAAGGTTGCGCCATATCCTCGGGGATCATACTGCACAGGCAGCAGACGGAAAGCAAAGACTCTGGGAGATTATGACAGAAAGCAAACTGAGCTTCCAACAGCGAGAGAGCCAAGATTGAAAGCAGTCCTTGGGTTCCAGGGCAAAGTATCCGATACGGGCCGCTTGCACTCCTTGGGCATATGTTCCTTGGCAAGTCCGGAACGAATCTCTTCGGGAGCCTGAAGAGTCCACGGTGTCCGGTACGATATCCTAGAAGTTCTGGGCAATACCTGTGTTCTTGATGAAGCGGTGAGGTCTCAAGGCCAGGTGACCTGACGGCCAACTTCCACGGGTTTATAAAAGACTTGGTTGTGCGAGTGGCAGCGAGGCACTAAAATTGGCTAGTGCAGAATGAATACCCAGATCATCCACGAAGGTGAGCCAGCCCCCAGAAATACAGAGAAGGGTTGAGCTTTAGGGAACAGGGGAAGGAAGGCTGTCTTTTCAGCTTCGGAGTGAACGCATTTTATGTTGGATCGTGAACGGATTGACCCCACTGTGTGGCAAGGCGAACCAAAGCACCCGTCGCGGGCTGTCAGATCCCGGTTGATGGCGAGCAGCAATACAGTCCTGGTGGATGTATTGCATGGACCAGTCGGGGGATTGCTTCGACACGAGAAGGTCAGCGAAGGCTAGCAAAGTTCGAGCTGGAGGCCCCTTCTGTCCAGGGGTCCCAACACGGAGACGGGTGCGTGCGTGCGTGTCGTGTTGTATCCAGCTTAGCTGCCACCGGCAGCTTCAGGTGAGTGACGGAGTCCGTCGGGCGCGTGCAGTGGGTCCGGGCTCCGTATGATGATGCCGTATTTTATTAGGGATCGGCTCTGTTGGTCGGGTGCGGAATCCATTTACCGCCGTGGACTAGGTAGGAATCAGGTACGGGTATTGGCGACGCCTGTGGGGCGAATGTCTTGAGTGATGATGGAACAAGACGCTGCGGGCTCCAGGGACATTGAACATTGAAGACAGAGCCATAACGAAGCCGGGCGCCACGTTGCTCGATCGAGGCAATCAGGCAACTTCATTGTTGCCTGAAGCAGGATGACGGCGGTCCAGCCACCAGAGGCTGAATTGGAAAGACGGATTGCATTGGCAGCAGCGGATCAGATCATGGGAACAGGGAAGTCCCTGGATGCTCGAAGGGCGGTCAATGAGACAATGGCTGGGCTAGAGAGGTGGCTCGGGCATCAACAATTTTTTTGGGCGGGCACCAACTAACACGCTAATTCCTCCCGAAGCCCAACCTCGCCATTCCCCATCTATGCTGCCTGGCTGCCCGTGCTGCTGCCCGTGCTGCTGCCCGAAATGCGTCATCTTGTGCTGCATCAAGACGAGGGTGCGGGGGCCAGGGTGAAGCCAGACTTAAGGCCGTCCTCAGACGCAATTCCTAAAGAGGCCGATAGCTTACGCTGCAGATCGCCGCCATGAGGCATACGAGCAGCTCGGCGCTGCATCCCACCAGCTCAAAAAACAAGGCAGCAAATAATACTTCGTCGTACCGGTACGCCCGATTCGAAGCGCGGAAATGCTGGTGCGAATCGTTGTCATCTTCTCCCCTCCCTCCGCCACGGGCTGCAGGCTTGGCAAAGTCCAATTCACCAGCCACTAGAGTGGCTTCGTCAACTCGGTTGTGCTAACAGCATGATGTTTTCCGACCAAGTCAAGCTGTCAGAGTGCTGGCCGACTGTTGGCCGAACGGGCAGCCTCAGCCTCCGAAACCGACTCACCGGCCATCGCGGAGTACCATGACGAAACTTGACTTGGGGGCCAGAGGTGTATGAAGGTTGATCCGACGACGGCTCACTAACAAGCACCGCTGTATGACAACAGTACCGTGAGCGGCCACCTGCACGCCATGCGGGAGAGACGCAAGGGGATGCGAAACATACTCACCGAGCATCGCGTGCACACGACCTGCGCCTGTCCAGCCGACCACCGTTATTGTGGACCTTGCCGCTCCGAAGCCTCGGGTGCCGCTCCGCTGGCGGTCATAGCCTCCAGGGCGTATGGAAGGGCTCCCCCTTTTGCGTGTTCGAACAATCTACGGAGTAGTCCCCGCATGCTCCTGCGTTGACCCGTGAGTTCCGCGTCTCTGGTCTTTCGGGCAACACGAGCATGGTTAGAATATGCTGCGACAACATCATTAATCGCCCAAGGGGGGCACTACATCAAATACCTACTCCAGCGAGCAGCAGCTTGAGTGACAGGTGAGAATTTGGAGGCTTCTCTGCAACGCCATGACATTGTCAAGGCTGCATTCGGTGCTGCGAGTACTCAATGACACGGCTGGGTGCTTTGCAATGCATCGCGTCTTATCAGTCGGATGTCTACACATAGCTTTTGCAGTCTCCCGCACAGGATGGAGACACCTGCGGCGGAGAGTTTCGGGCAATGCCATACGGTGGCGCGCAGAGAATCTGCTTGAAGGAGTCCGTGGCCAGCTGCACGGGCCGATGAATCCATTCAATCGAGCATTGATACGAAGTACAAGTCTGCGCGAGAAGAAGCTTTCGAAGTACCGACAGCATGCGAGGATTACCTGTACTGTACCTGTAGGTGGACGAATTGCTACATTGCCTGGAAACGGAACGTCTCTGGAGTCCAGTCACCGAGGCTTGAGCCAGCGCCAAAGCCACAGCCGCTGAGACCCACGTGCCGCTGCCGAGCCGACCCGCTCCTGCCGTTGGAGCAGATTCGCGCTGTCGTACATTAGGTAAGGGCGGCGTCAACTCTAAACTCAGCGCTCTCTGTTTGGTTTGGTTCTCCTGCAAGCCTCAACACACCGAGCAGCAACAATTGGCCTGTCCGACATTGACCGCCATTGCGTTGGCTCCCACGGGATCGCTGCTATTCGTCCAGGCGCTCTTTCGTCGGCTGAAAATTTTTCAGTCTCGCAACGACAAGCTGGCGAGTGCCCGTCACAGCTGACTACCCCGCTCCAGCTTTCGGCAGCCTCACGATGACTCGCCAGCCAGCGACGTTGCTGTTGATAGTCGGCCCACCTCGTTACATTGTTACCCCCCCCCCTGATTCTGATCGTTTGGTTGGCAATCACTTGCCCACAGTTGACAAGCTTCCTACAGAGTTGCCGAGGACTGGCCGCGACAATGGGCTTGGCGGCCTGCGTTGTCAGGCTTGCCGACGGCCCAAATGAGCGCGACTGGACAGGAGAGGCTGGCTGATGGCCCCGCCCGCTCTGCCGCGCGGTTGGGGCCGCCGCCAGCCTCGCCCATGCCCATGCCCATGCCCACTGCCCTCTGCCCACGTCGACTCTTTCTCACTGCCGAGCGTCCCGTGTTCGGTACGAGTAATAAGCTGCGGAGCCTTCATTTCAAGCACAACTCAGGACTTGCCGAGCGGACAGCAAATCTCCCACGCCGGTTCGCGCGAAATGCTTCGTCTTGACGGCCCTCCAACATGCAGTGCTGTGTTGTCCTGCAGCCATCATCCCTCGTCTTGTCACGTTTGGCGCCGTCCTGGCCAGCTATTGAGTGCCTCGTGCGGCCGCTTCCCCACTGTGCCCCCCCTTCCGGGATCAAGGAAGGCAACCGGTCACCAGAACATCCCTGTGCGGCAGACAAATTACTTGGACTTGCGCGCCAGCGCATTCATGCAACCGGTGTGATGGCCCTGCTGGGACCCTCTATTGGCGTCATTCGACGCGGTCTCTGTGGGGGTCTTGTCACGCAAACATGAAAGTCGGGCGTCGACTGCAACGATAAAACCCGCATGGCCCCTCGTTGCCCAACGTCGTCTCCTTTTGCCTTCGTTTTCCTGCCCAACGTTCATGCCCAACCCTCCTGTCGACTATCTATCCACACTTGTTATTCACACCTGGATTCTCTGCAACAAAGCTTCTTCGCCACCTACTTCTGCGAGCAAGCCCAAGGATTTTGAACAACGACCCAAGGACTACTCTGTTGCGCATCATCATCACAACAGCTCCGCGCCTTTGCCACTTGCACTTTTGCCACAAGACAAACTAGCCAAGTTGGGTCTTGCCGGATCCCCTGGTTCTGTATCGTGCTCTAGCCCAGGATACAATGACAGTTGCCCTTCTTGTGTCACGTCCGGGCAATATGCCAGGATACCACAGCACAGTCGACCTCGACGAGGTCCAGTCTCTATCTAGGTACTGTTTTCATTTCCACTCACCAGGATTGCGTGTTTATTATGCCATGTTGAGCGTACATTTTGTAATTTTTCCTTTCTGTCAATCTTGCACTGGCCACTGCCATGAGGACTATCCTGGAAATATCCCGGATTCTTGAGGACGCCTTTCTTTCCGGACTCTCACCTCAGGATCTCAAAACAAACAGGACTTGTCCTCATCGGACAAGGAATTTATTGATGTGCTTCATTTCGGCATTGAGCCGATGGTGAGTATTGCCCAACAACTGCTCAGCAACACCCCGAAACTAGAGGATAGGATATTCTCCCGTTCCCTGGAACATGAGCTGCGGAATCATGACCGGACCCAAGGATTCGACTCAGGAAGAGGAGCCATTGATTCCCGTGACGAGGACGTCATTGAAGGGGAAACTCTATCTCTGCCCTACCACTCTTGTAAGAGGTACGCGGTGATGAGCCTCGGAACTTTTTAAAAGTTCTCGCAATCCAATTTTGATTGCATTCGCAGCCGCGAACTTAGGACCCTGCAGCTCAATTTGCTTCAAAGCTTGTACCCGTGGATACCTGAACATTTGACAACTATGGATATGCCTGGAATCCTGTTCGCGCTCCCTTTGTTTTCATGCTTAGGAAAGAACTCGAATCTTTCGCACCAGCTGACTGTGGATTATCTGGCTTTCTTTCAGCTCTCTGCGCTCTGGGCATGGCTCAACTGGATACGTTTGCTTTGCGAAATCGACCCGAAGGACTCACCAATCATTCGCGTCGACAGAAGAAACCCCCTCACCCAGATGACTGAGTTACCGGATCATTTTGCTCGCCAACTTCCTTTTTTGTCGGATTTGTTTCCGTGGACGTCGCTCCGGACCAGCATTTGCCATGTGATCTGCCAGGGACTCGCGTATAGTCTGCCAAGCTGGGTTTGTAAAATACCATCTACTCAACGAGATGTGGCGCTTACTGACCTTTCGCAGGATCAAAGTTGACTCATGCTACCGTTTTTGCTTTTTGTGTTCGCAGTTTTTCTTGGTTTCAGAACAGTTGCGGTGAACAGCACACTGACCATACCCAGCGACTACAGCTACCCCCAGTCAAGCATGGCGTCGAACGCTTCCAGCATGTTTTCTTTCTCTCAAACAGAACCATCGACGGACCTGCTCAGCGGGTCGTCGTGGGGCACACATGGTGAAGGACCACAGAACATTCAAGACTTCCCGGACAATGGATCATCCCACTCTGGAGAAGCCGAGGAGTACCTTTTCACTTCTGGGCAGACCACGCCCAGAGGATCAAGAATGGACCAGCCACATGCCACGGAGGCCATGTGGACAACCGCCAGGACTGCCGCGTCTGCATCGACTGTGGCGCAAGTCATGTCGAGGGCGAACTCAAGCAGATCTAGCGCATCTGCCATGTCGCAATCATCAAATTTGTCGCATATGGACAGCACAGGTTCATCCGCCTTCCAGAGTGGATCACAACCCAACAGTTCCATGGTTGGAATTCACTCGTGTCTACTGCTGGACGCTGATGCCGGTGTCGTGCCACCCCAAATGTACTGGCCTGACTACAATCTCGACATGAACTTGAATGCCGAGGGTAATAGTGTTTTCCCCCTCAGCGATGTCGGCCCCCTTCACGTTGTCCCCGCTCAAATGCACTTGGGCACCGAATGCGGCCTGCCGGACAACTCTTCACCTGGCTCATGGGATTGCTTTTCCAGCTCAATTTCCCGAACCTCTTCCCCAGCTACCATTGATGAGGCCTGGGTTCCAGGCGGGCCGCTAAGCCCCCACTCCTCCCCTGACATCAAGAGCCAGTCGCCGAGGTACGTTAATGCCGTCGACCTGAATACACTAGAGGCATTCTCTTACATGGTCGAACGGAGCAGCGCCGAGCGGAAGTTGCCTATGCTTTCAAAGGACTGCCATGACAATGCCGTCACGCAACTAGACGGCTCCATCGGCCTCTCCCAGGCGTTCATCCCGCGTCGACAGGGCAGTGACGGGGAGTCGGCGAGGGACCACGCGCTGTACAAGAATGCCGCGCCCAAGGAAGATGGTCTGTTCCATTGTCCTTGGGAGGGCTCGGCTAGCTGCAACCACAAGCCTGAGAAGCTCAAGTGCAACTACGAGTAAGAATGGATCCTTCGGAGAATGCTAGATATTTTTGGAAGCTAACTTTACAAGCAAATTTGTGGATTCTCATCTGAAGCCGTACCGCTGCAAGGCCGACACCTGTGAGGGAGCTCGTTTTTCCTCCACTGCCTGCCTCCTTCGCCACGAACGTGAAGCCCACGGATTGCATGGCCACGGTGACAAGCCTTTCCTTTGCATGTACGACGGCTGCGAGCGTGCTGTACCCGGCAATGGATTCCCCCGACAATGGAATCTGAGGGACCATATGAAGCGTGTGCATAATGACCACGGTAGTGCCGGGGGGTCTCCCCCGTCAAGCTCCAATGCGCAAAGCGCCAAGGGTCGCAAAAGGAAGACGGACGTCCCGGAGCCGCAGACTGTCTCGAGCCGCAAGGCATCGGTGAAGTCTATACCAGTGGCAGAGCCAGTGCAGGCCTCTGCCAAACCGCTCCTTGAACAGTGGCTTGACCACCGCAGAGCAGTAGAGGACCTGATCCGTGGACTCAACAAGCCCGAGGACTCGAGGAACCTTCACCAAATCACGGAAGTTCAGAAGCGCCTCTCTGTAATGGCCAAGATGACCACGGAACTCACTGCCATGCCGCAGGCAGAGCTTCTTCCCGCACCAAGCCGCAGGAGCTACGTTTCTGGCTGAAGGAGTATCGGGTGGGTGTTAGCCAAGCCCCCAACCAGTTGTGCAACTGTAGCTGACACATACAAGTCCAGTTACGATGCTGCTGCATCAGCAGCCCAAACAGAATCACTTGACAGTGCGAGTGCATTGTCATGGCAAAAGTTTTGCCAAAGGCCAGTCCGGAGCCAAGGACCGCGTTTCGCCCGCAAAGGGCATTTCCGGGACCCGCGGCGATGACTGTAGTCGTCCGTGAGAAAGACCAGCGAGCAAGTTTCGTTGAGTCCCGCCACCGAGGCGATGGGGCACTACTCGGGCCAGATAGCAGCAAACGAAGATTGCTTTGCTATTCTTGAGGCTGAACACACACGCTTCGCCGGACAATGCGTTCTGGGAAGTCGAGGGTTCCGGGTAGGATAGGAACAACGAAGGGTCCAGGTGGGAGAGAAGGAAGTGCTTGATATGAGGCTGGAAGAACTAGCATATAGACGTCAATGATGATGAGTGCGATCGTTCCGAGACCTGTGTAAGCCATGAAAGTCTTTACAATGCGATACCTACAACATAAGTTGCAGAAGCTCCTCAGACTTGAGGCTGTTGGACTCGAGCCTATGGCTGTGCTTGAGCCTGGAGCTTCCGTGCATGGAAATTGTCGGAGGGAAAGAGTGAGTACCTCCGGTCTAAAGATACCGAAGGTACCAAGTGAAATTCGGAACGTTCAATCTCTTTTGTAGAAGTGTGGAAAAGGGCGTCAATATGGGGTGGTTCGAGCTGAATTCAGAGAGTGGTGCCTTCACGGAACATTGCCTACCGTCGAGAGTTGGCCTAGGACCATATATCCTCGCCAGGCCTATTGAAGAATAACGTTCGTCGCATATGACAGCCATAAGATCAGAGACAATGATACTATCGTTGAGAGCCGGAGAGTGGAACCCCTGTCGTGCCGATGATGGGGATGGCGGTGGGTGCGGCAACGTATTTTTCTACCCCTCCATAGCTGTTGAGCTACTCTGACCTTGAAGCATCATCCCACCACAAATTCCAACCACCGCACCGACGCGCTTGATTCCCGGTTCCTAGTAGCTCTGCAACCATATATTCGTCGGACACATCGACAATCGCCCAACATGGCTCGTCAATTCTTCGTCGGCGGCAACTTCAAGATGTGAGCTCGAGGCTACCCCTCCATGCACATGCGCAATGGGCTGGTGTGCCCCGCGCCAGCGCTTCAAAACACCGCAGCCACTCAAGACCCCGAGATGCCTGGATTCGAAGGCTGACGATTGTTTCGCAGGAACGGGTCCATCTCGTCCATCAAGGAGATTGTCAACAATCTGAACAAAGCCGACCTCGACGACAAAGTTGGTGCGTCCACTCCACCTCACCCCGTAGCCGTCTCGGCCAGACCAAGCTAACCTCGCTTTGCGCTTGGCCCATAACAGAGGTCGTCGTTGCTCCCCCCAGTCTCTATCTCCTCCTCGTCCGCGAGCATCTCCGCTCCGGCATTGAGGTGGCCTCGCAGAACGTCTACGACAAGCCCAACGGCGCCTTCACCGGCGAGATCTCCGTCTCGCAGCTGAAGGACAGCAACATCACCTGGACCATCCTCGGCCACTCGGAGCGCCGCACCATCCTCAACGAGACGGACGCCGTCGTCGCCTCCAAGACCAAATATGCAACTGAGAACGGTGTCAGCGTCATCTGGTGCTGCGGTGAGAGCCTCGAGGAGCGCGAGGCTGGTAGGACCATCGAGGTCGTCAGCCGGCAGCTCGAGGGCCTCAAGGCCCAGATCTCCGACTGGTCCAAGATCGTCATCGCCTATGAGCCCATCTGGGCCATCGGCACCGGCAAGGTCGCCACCACGGAGCAGGCTCAGGACGTGCACAAGGCCATTCGCGACTGGCTCAAGGGCGTCAACGACAAGGTCGCTGACCAGACCCGCATCCTCTACGGCGGCAGCGTCAACGAGAAGAACTGCGGCGAGCTCAGCAAGCAACCCGACATCGACGGCTTCCTCGTCGGCGGTGCTTCCCTCAAGCCTGCTTGTAAGAATTGCTTTTTAATCACATCATCATTCACACCGCTGACACATCATGGCAGTCGTCGACATCATCAACTGCCAGAAGCAGTAAGTTACCGGCCGGGCATAGGTGTCAGGCTACTCGAAGTGTACCGAAATAGAGAACGTGAGAGCCTCCAATGTCTGAAACAAACGGAATGTAGCATTCAGAGAATTGCCATTCAGTAACCCTGATACTTTCGTCGTACTGATTCGAAGTGGTTTCAATGTGACGTCTCGTCTAGCTACTCCGTGATCTCAAGCCCAAGTCCTAAATGCTGCAAGTTCCAGCCGCTCGATGCTGCGTGAGTGGCCCATCTTGATACAGTTATATGTACACGGCACTATCGCCTGTCTGTCCCAACCCAGTTTACACCACCATGCCCTTGCCGTGGTATGGAGACCAGATGCCTCGCACGCTAGGCCGGGTGCTGGTCACAGCCTTATTTGTCTTCTTGAGCTTCTCTCCGCTCGCGTCTCGAAGCAGCTCCACCTTCTGGAGAATCTCGTATGGCGACAGATTGCGCACGCAGATGGGCTTCGTTCGGCCGTTGATATAGTGTCCGATGATGACGGGATGTTTGCCAGGCCGGGGGGAGACGGCGAACTCGACTTGCGCGTTGGCGGCGGCGAACTTTGGCAGAAGGGACTTGATGAAGCCACTGCAAAAGATGAGACGGTCAGTGATCATGCTCTTTGAGCGACGTGATGTCACAGAGTACCTACTTCATGCCTCTCGAGCTTCCAGCCCAGTCGCAGTAGTGAAAGTCCAACTTCTTGCACTGGAGGATGAAGGCGCCGAGGCCGTTCTGGGACGGTCAGTCGTGCGCATCACAGAACTTGACAATTCTTCCAGCGTACCTTGCCCGTCGAGACGGCTCGCAATGCCTTTACTGTCATCTTGGCCTGGCCGTGTCAATCGATTTCTTCATGATCCGACGGCCGGCTAAGATGTCTCTTGGGTCTGGCGCGACACAGGGTTCGAAAAATCAAGCTCGCAACGGGGGGTCGTCCGAAACTGGTCTAGCTCCAACCGGCCTAGCACCGGCAAAACTCAAACCCCAGCAGACCTCAAGCTCTCGATAATTTCGGGCCAGCGCGACTGCTCATCACCCGTGTCTCTTCCAGACATCCTCGCATCCCCCGCATCGACCTTCATCGGCCAGCTTCCGTCCGCTCGGTAGCCCATCTCGCCACCGTCACAATACGAGTCGGCGTGGGCGTCTGGTTGGCACCATGACGGACAAGCTGCCCCCGAACCTGCTGGCGCTCTTCGCGCCGCGACCTCCCCTGCGCTGGGTCAAGCCCGTTGACCACCCTCCCCAGGCGCGCCGAACCAAGGCCATCACTGGCACTGGCCATTACCTGGAGGCGCTGAAGGAGTACAACGCGACCGACACTTATACTCCAACCGAGAGCTGGCTCGAAGCACGCGACCGGAAGAAGGTCGAGAAAAAGGAGGCCATCCGGGCGCTGGAGCAGGAGGTCCCAGAAAAATGTTGGTGGCTCCGCCAGCGTTGCCAGAATTCACAAACTGACTGCCTGTCCAGTCAAACCCGCAGATGATCCAAATATTCGCGGCCATGCGCTTTCTACAATGGTCGTCGCTCGTTTGAGCTATGACGCTGACGAGCGAGACCTGGAGAGACACTTCAACCGGTTTGGACCGATTGAGCGAGTTCGTCGACTCTTACACCCATAATTTCGAAGTTCCCAGCAGCTAAGCTTGAAAACCAGATTCGCATCATCACCGACACGCATGCACATGAAAAGCCAAAGAAGAAGAAGAAGCCCCACAGAGGCTACGCTTTTATTGTTTTTGAGCGGGAGAGCGACATGCAAGGTAAACTACTTCCCCACCACCAGCGATGGAAATCACAAGCTCCCACGATGTGCTCCGGAGATGTGGCCCTCAAGCTTGCCTATCTCTTGAAATGCATCGCGAGACACAAAGGGCCCTCAAGCTTGCCCGTCTCTCACTCCTTTGTATTCCCAGCGTCTTTGATCATGGTAAGCACTGCTGACACCGGCGCCTCCTTGCGCGATGACGAACAGCCGCCGTGAGAGCCTGCGATGGAGATCGTATCAAAGGCAGAGCAATTAAAACAGACGTTGAGCGTGGCCGAACCGTTGTTGGCTGGAAGCCTCGCAGACTCGGGGGCGGACTTGGTGGCCGAGGCTACACCAGAGCCATGCCGTCGCGGCCCGTCGGACCTCGTGGCTTTGGAGATGGCTTTCGTGACGGCGGCGGCTTCCGAGGTGGATTTAGAGGTGGCTTCGACGGTGGCCGACCTCGTGGTGGTGGACGTGGCGGCCGCGGCGGAGGCTTCAGAGGCGACTTTGGCGGCCCTCGGAGCGACAGGAATGGCTTTGGCCCGCCGACTGGGGCACCATCGGGTCCAGGATTGGACAGGCGCAACGGTGACCGCGGCTTTTCCGGCCCCAGCTTTGATCCGCGAGGCCCTCCGCGCTTTGACGACAGAGGAGGCGGCTTCAGAGACGCCGGTCGATTTGGTGACCGCGACGGAGGTCGTCGTACAGGAAGCAACATGGAACCTGTCGCCCCCCGCCGAGAGGGTGGTTATCGCGATCGAGACCGCGATCGCGAGAGGGACAGGGATAGGGACGGTTACCGTGGCGGCGACAGGGACAGAGGTCGGGATCGTCGGGACTACGACCGACCACGAGACGACGACAGTCGGAAGCGACCGTACGACGGAGCAGGGTATGATGACTCCCGAAAAGCGCCCCGATACTAAGCCACATAGATGGAGGATGTGCAGGGCAGCGGCTTTCGCTCTGTTTCCGCGTCACGATTTCGCCTCTAAGTGGTGGGTGCATTGAGGGTAAGATGCACCACAGCTTGTGGAAACTGTCCTCGCAAACTTGATTACGCGTGTCATAGCCCAAATTTTTTTTGTTCTGGATTATCGCTTCTTAGGTACGAACAGCATTGCCAAGTCGTTCCACGGACGGAGCAGTGAGTATACGTCCCGCACACCGCGGGTAGGCTACAAGCAGCTGAGAGGAACCACAATGGGTGCAAGCGGGACAGTAACATTCGTGCAGTCTGTAATTTGTCTGTACTTCACAGGGTAGGTAGAGATCAAAACGGTATTTACCGGCGGAGTAATTGCGAGAACATAAATACTGAAGAGGTAAGGTCAGAGGTAAGGCACCCATGTCCTACTGACCGCGGTTGAGGCTGTCGAGACATCCCATGAGCCCTAGTACGGGAGGTGGAGTGAACGAGGACAGCAAATCTCGTACAAGTACATTGTGCAACACATCTTAGGTAGTTGACAAAGAGCCTGCCATCTTTGTGGATTTTACCCTTGTGTCATCCGATGGGGTTCTCTAAAAACATGAGGTATGCCCGTAAAATTATCCCACGACCTATGAACGCCGAGATCCTTGAAATCCATGCCCGGTATCAATCTCGCGAATAGAATGTCCCTCCAAGCAGCTGTTCAAATGTCCCCCCCCCTTTTTTTCTTACTCATCCTGCATCATCAATCCTCGTTCACCCCGTCCATGGCGGCGGGATCGACTTCGGTAACCTCTCCGGTTGCTGAACTCCAATAGCTAGGACGTGTTAGTAAGGTACGCGTGAAACTTGAGATGAGGTCGACTTACGCCACGATCTTGACGCGGAACTCGCTCAGGCAAACGCCAAAGAGCTTCAGAAGCCTCGTCTGCCTCGAGTCCAGCACGTCGCCCTCCTTGCAGACAATGTACCCCTCGCCTTCGCCACTCTCCTCGCCCAAGACGACCTTGCCCTTAACCATGCGAGTGGGGACGCCTAACCTCCTGAGCTCGGGCTCGATGCTGTGCTCCAGAGCAACATCGTGCTCAGCGGGGACCTCGCCGGCGGTGGCGTACACAACGCCGGCGGGGATCTTGAATTGCCTGCTGGCAGTGACGCCGGCGCGCGCAAAGTCGACCTTGGTGATGCCCTCAAAGTACTCGAGAATGGCCTTGGTGGGCCTGTTGGTGAGCAGCAGACCGACAGTGCCGGTGAGGTACTGGGTCAGGTCGTCGACGCCCGGGGCGATGGCCTCGGAGGGGCTCTGGCCGAGCGCCTTGGCCATGAGCTTGGTCTTGCCAAAGAACAGTCGGCAGTCGGACAGTTCGTGGCGCACGTCCTTGAGGTAGTTGTTGCGCATGTTGTCGACGCTGAAGACGAAGCAATGCTGGTACTCGGGGACGGCATCGCGGATGTTTTGGAACAGCTTCTCCTTGTGCTCCTTGGTCTTCTTGGTCACCTGCGTCAAGTTGAAGACCTTGGCGCGCTTGGACTTGGGCATGGCTGCGGCTTGTGTGCGTGTGTATGGACCGTCGAAGTGTACAGAGGCGAGTATCCTCAATCAGATACTCTAGACGGAGCGGTCGACGATCGGTCGGGCTTGTCGACGGGTAATATACGACTGCTTGGTGCTGCGGCTGTCGAGGTTGTGATAAGATTGTGGAAAATTTCGAGGCGACTAACGGACTACTTTTTTTTTTTGGAGTGACGGGAGACCCCGCAGTCTCAGTGGGCGGTACGGTGCAGGGGTGCACTGAGCAGCGAAACGGTGTGAGATGTCCAGTGTCGAGCGAGCTAATAATTACCGAGTAGCTTGGTCAGATCTTCCACGCATCGACGAATATGATGCGCAATCCAAAGGAGGTTCTATCTTAAGTCTCTGATTTCGGCAATTGACCCGTTAAATGTTGATTAGCGATCAATGGTTTGCCAGCGATGCATACCATTCTACAGAGTATTCGAGACCTCGTGGTGCGCATGCACTTGACAGCATCGCCGCAAAATGCCAATTGAACCAATACCGACATATTGGTGGCTGCATTGTGTTTTCTTGTTTTTGATAGTATGCCCATGTCCTCCCTACCTCTCAAAGGCAAGGTCGCAGAGTCGCAACCCGTGCCTTTGCCCCTATAAACCGTTCACGGCGCCGATAGCGGACGCCGCCAGAGTGCACTAACAGTGCGTTCGCCAACGCCTCTAAACAGAAGCTGCTTCTCTCTTTGATCTATAAAAATAGGGCCATTCGGCACCATGATAGCCACGGAGTGTAGCGTATACTCCATCTATCTTGCTGGTCGTGGTGAGCGGCACTCGGTACAGGGCATCCCTACAATGGAGCATTTTCGGGAAAACCTGCAGCGCATAATTCCGTTCCGAGCCTGGCAGCTTACCCTGACTTGGCACCTTGGACCATGGCGCGCACGGACCAGCTGCCCTTTTGGCGATGACCACCCATCGTGTATTTTTTCCTGGCCTCTCCTTCGGCTTCCACCACGCACAAAGGCCAACGGCATCTCGGTCATTGCACTACAACAACCCTCCTCTCTCCTCCACCCCCCCCCTTAGACCAGGCAGAGGCTCTTCCCCCCTCCAGCACCTCAGTATCCTCAGTCGCCTTTTCGCTCGCGATACCCGCAACTCCCTAGGCCTTTCTCGAGCCGCCGCCTCCCAACGAACACCTTTGTCATCAGGTGCCGACTACCCCGTCCGACTTCATCACTCCCCGAAGCTACACGGCGACATATTGCGCCCAACCTGTCACAGCGTCCCGTTCAGACTATCCTCGCACCAGATAACTCCTTTTCGGCGCGATTCAGGCTCGTCTCATTCGTGCCCTCCTCGTTCCATCGCGCATCTCGAACCTCTCTACGTCTTGCACCTTTGCGGAGAGGGCAATCATGGCGACGAACGGTAACTTCGCACACCAGGAGCAGTACAAGAGCTCCACCGAGCAGTACCCTGCCGCGCCAGCCGCGGTCGACGCCGCCAGCAATGCTACGGGGAATAGCAACCTCTCCAAGGACGAAGTCGGCTGGTACTTTGTCGAGCAGTACTACACTACCCTGAGCAAGTCTCCCGAAAAGCTTCATGTACGTCAGATTCTGCGTTCCACAAGTGCCACCTACGGGAGCCCAGCTGACTTTTTGATCCCCAGCTCTTCTACGGCAAGCGCTCTCAGTTTGTTTACGGCCTTGAGGCCGAGGTCGCCAACGTGTCCGTCGGTCGCCAGGTTCGTGATGCTTCTTCACTATGACTTTTCATGCTTCGTGCTGACCTCTGAACCCCTAGGCGATCCAAGAGCGCATCAAGCAGCTGGACTTCCAGGACTGCAAAGTCCGAGTTTCCAATGTTGACTCCCAGGCATCTTTCGATAACATCGTGATCCAAGTCATTGGTGAGACATCCAACAAGGCTGCTGAGCCCAAGAAGTTTGTCCAGACCTTTGTCCTTGCGCAGCAGCCCTCCGGCTACTTCGTCCTCAACGATATCTTCAGATACATTGATGAGGAGGGCGACGATGAGATCGTCGAGCCGGCTGCGGACGCCCCTGTTGTCGAGGAGACAGCCGCCCCTGTCGCTGCTGCCGCTCCCGTGGACGATGTTGAGTCTGTGAAGGAGGTCGTCGAGACCGACTCGAGCAACCTGGACGCCGCCGTTGTGGACCAGAAGCTTGAGGAGGTCAGCAAGGCCGGGGTCAATGTCAACGGTGGCGACACTCATGTCGCCGCCACAGAGGAGCCCAAGGCATCTGAGAACGAGGCCGAGAGCGCCCCCGTTGCGGACCCGGACGCCACTGCTCTCGAGCTCGCCGAAGAGGATGCTAAGATTACTGAGACCCCCCATGATCCCAGCCCGACCCCGATAACGAAGCCGGCACCCCAGGCCGAGCCCGCTGCTGCCGCCCCCCCGGCTCCCGCCAAGCCCATGACCTGGGCCAGCCGCGCAGCGGCAGCTGCTGGCCCTAGGCCTGTCGTTCCTCTCCCGAAGACTGCCACTCCTCCGGCCCAAAGCCAGAGCCGAGCGCCTGCCCCTGCTGCCGCCCAATCTCCGGCTGCTCCCACGGCGGCTGCTCCGGCCACCACTGCCCCTGCTGCACAGCAGACTAGCACATCGGCTGCCGAGGCCCCTGCCAAGGAGTCGTCTGGATGGCAGACTGCGGGTGCCGATTCGAAGCGCCAGAACCGACCTCAGTCGATCTCGGGCAACATTGGTGAGAAGGAGGGCACGATGGGATACGTCAAGTACGTGACGGAAAAGGTCCAGGACGCGGACCTCCGTGGGGCCCTTGCTGCTCACGGCGAGCTGACTTACTTCGACATCAACCGCCAGAAGGTATGGAAACTGCCTCCTGCTCGTGGCAAGGCGCATTCCGCTGACCCTAGTTTTGTAGAACTGCGCATTTGTCGAGTACAAGACCATTGAGGGTTACCAAGCCGCCGTTGCGGCTAACCCTCACACCGTCAACGGCGAGAACATTGTCGTGGAACCCCGTCGACCCAAGTCTACGGCCTATGGAGGCAGCAACTATGGCTCCAGCCGAGGTAATGCCTCGGGACGCGGACGAGGTGGCTTCGACGGCAACCGCAGCGGAGGACAGGGCAACACGCGGGGCAGCTTTTCCGGCCAGAACCGGGGCCGTGGCGGCATGCCACGCGGTCGTGGAGGCGCTTCGCAGGCCAACGCTGCCTAGATGAAGCATGCCAAACCTACGACATTCGCAAACTAGGAGAACAGTATCGTCGGGGGACTGACGGCGAGATGACTGAGCTATCGGTCGCGTACTGGCCACATTAACGAACGTTCGGACGTTATACGTTGCGGACCTGGAAGGGACGAGGAGAAGGAAGGCAAGTAAAAGACAAGATAAGTGACATGGGAGTTTTGAGTTGGGGCCGGGGCCACGTTCGGAGCCGGCGCCGGCGCCAAGGTCGGGATTTCATCAGGTTTTGATTCTCGCTGTTGTTTTCTCACTGCATTGCGCTGCTTCATCTGCATCGAACAACAGGACAAGCGGGCCAGCTCTGGGAGAGAGCCCCCGAGGAACGGGCTAAGCGAAGGCTGCGGCTCGGATCCAGTAATGAGAGGGGGCAATGTGGGATAGAGAGGCCGAGTGTATATTTCCAACTGGGTATGAGGGACGATGACAAAATACGGATCACGTCGACACGATGGCGACGTTGTCGACGCAGACGCGCCGAGGAGGTGGAACAGCGAGCCAATGGTCTAGTGTGCCTGTACTTCATGGCTGGGGTGGTATTGGTTGAGCATCGTGTAGAACAGATTGACGAGCCTCGTGGTGAGGCGCCGTTTTGGTACTACTCGGTATAGTAATGGATGTACAGTACTGTACTATGTGCTCGAGACAACTCCGTTCTTGAAGTATACGATGCAGGGCAAGACTGTCGCGTGAAGAGCTTGTATTCGACAGGCACGGCAGCTTTGCACAATAGTACGGAGGGTACAGTACTCGCATTCGTCTAAGGTACGGAGCCACGTACGAGTGTTCGGCGTGTCCAGGGCCAGCCAACACGGGTCAGACGCCGCCGAACGGCGTTGGTCGTGGCGGCGGTATGGCGGCCGCAACGGAGCCCCGAGGAACCGTCTGACAACGAACAAGTTTGCGGCGGCAGAGAGGATATGCCGGGGCAATGAGGACCTTTTGTTTCCAGGCTGAAATCTCCGAAGGCACGGATTTGACAGGGCAGGATGGTTGGCTAAGCAGGCTGGCTGGGGACGAAACGAGAGGCGGCGCAGTGCAGGGCAGGGAGGCGATGACATGACCAACAGAGAGATTGTTGTCGTAAACCAACCTTGCAGCACTGGAAGTTTATTTGATCGCACCCAACAGGTTAGGCCTACGCGTGAGATGGCATGGCCGGATGGATCTCACTGATGCCTGTTCGCCGTCGCAGCGGTCTTCTGGAAGCAGTGGAGCCTCGAAATAGCGTCAGCTGTCCCCATCCTGGGACCCCACTAGCCGCGGATTCTTAGTTTCTCGCCCTTGCTTATGCTTCATTGTACGAGTACCTGTATGCACATGAGTGAATCTTGCCTTGGTCTTCGGCATGACAAGCGGCAGGCCATGGCGGGAGTGGGGGACGACGAAATGGACAGCCTGTCCCTGCAGCGGTTGAAACACCGCGTGCCGACCATCCGTGATCAGCGAGCAAAGAGTGCGTGCAACAGGATGAGGCCGTCTTGGCAGCGTGGACTAGGCTAGCTGGAGAAGATCGCCGTGTCAGGCACCGGGGCTTAGGACGTTTGGCGGAGATTGAACAGCTGTTTTGTGTGCTGGGCATCGGGGGACGATGAAAGGCTCTGCAAATAGTAAGCAGACCGCATGCCAAGAAACGCCGCCCGCAAAGTGTGGGAGGTGTGGGGTGTCTCGGAAACATTCGCAGAGACGAATGAAGGGCAAGGGGCGGCCTCACGACAATGTTGAACCTACGAAGATGCAAGTTAGGGCAACAGAGCCGAAGGGGTACCGCACCCGATGCGGTCTAGGAGGGCACAGGAAGAGAGACGGGGCTCCTTGGGTTTGCCTAGAGGCTTACCACGCTGGCTGAGCCGATGGACGGTGAACTGGCTGCATTTTATGCTTGTTTGCGCCTCTGCTGGCTCGGGTGCGCTGTGGCGTTCTAAAGATGCAGCATCGTACGGCATCTTATCACGGCGGACAGCATCTTGTTCTTGGCTAAGCAGACTCTCATATGCCAAGTCGGCAGAAGCCAGATGTACATGGAGGAGCGGACCAGCATTTGTGACGGAAGTGTCCGTACTTGTCCCGAGGCGAGCTGACTTCGGCGACGGGACAATGAGGACGTGGTCATCCAGTCCGTGACAGGGACATTCCTGGGAGACGGCCGTGCCGTTCGCCGCGGTCCGCCGCCAGATGCTCGACCCTTGGACGCTCGGCGGTCTGCGGAGGCACGAGCCACCTACACGAACACTTGACGGCCGGTGACTCCTTGGCCGGCTACGCCGTAAGCCATGGGACGCTGATCGATGTGCTGTGTAGGTTGGCGGAGACCTAGCAGATGTGATGAACGGGGCGGTGGGAGGTGCTGGTCCATTTGCGTGATGCCGTGCTTGAACTGGACTGACCGTGCCATCTTGACAACCCTGATGTGCTGGGGATGGCATGAGCTGCGTCCCCTGAGGAGGCGAGGCACGCTGGAGCGGTTCTGAGATGATGAGACATGGCACGTTCTCTTTGTACGAGTAAGAATTGCTTGACGGATAGCACGGAATCAGTCCACTTGGAGGGCCTTGTTGTCGCACAGCATGGCGTTGATGAGGTAGGGCTGCACCATTGCCGGGAAGATCTCCTTCTCGCAGCCCTAGGGCGACATGGGCGAGTTATCATATTCCCGCGCGCGAGTAATAAGACACCATATGTGGCATGCGTCACGCGCAGCTCGGCGCTGTTTTGCCGCAGACAAGCCCGCTGCTGCATTTGGGTACTTCCCAAACAGGGACCCGCCTCGGCAGACAAAACAGGGCAACGCAAATACGAAGCGCCTGGGATATATTACCAGGCACTCGATCTTCGGATTCGACGTCTTGTGACTCTGGCCTAGCCGGTCGGAGTAATACTAGTTACAAGTTCTGACGCGCCTAATCGTATCAGGGATCATGCGCGGCGGAGGGAGCCCTGACTCGTATCTCGGTGCGCATACGGCGTACGAACGGGAGACGGACCCGACGAGGCGGTGATGTTGGTGATTCGGCCGGCCGGGAGGACGGGCGGCGCAGCCGCTTCGACGGGATTAACAGACGAACAATGGAGGAGCAGGGAAGAGGGAGTAAGGTCTCAAGCCACCAGCCCTCCATCCCCTTGGTGGGGCCAGAGGAGGGGAGGCGTGGGAGAACCCCCTGGCCCCCGCCCGTCCCCACATCGGGATGGGACGTGTTGCCTGGGACCCGCGTGGGATGGCTGGGCTATTATCAATCGCACGCGGACAGAGCGTTCGAATCGACCAGCCAAGAGATCGGGCAGGCCGGGAAGGCCGGTGATGCCATCCCGCGATTTGTGCGCACGCCCGGAGAGCTGCGCGCCCGAGAAGACCAGCAAGGGGCAGTGGGAGGGTTGCAAGGAGCGTGTAAATTTCTCAGGCGAAGCAACCTCATCTGCCCGTTTCGCCGCTGTTTGCTACGCTGGACTTGACGCGCGCATTGGACGCGGCCCTGCCTCTGCACATTGCGGTGCAGCAGCCCAATCAGGGCCGCAAAGAAGCCCCGCGGAGTGCAGCGCAGAGCCTAGGTAGCGTAAGGGGAGGCGTGTGGCAGCGAGGCCAGCGGCACACTTCAAAGGTGCCAGCAAAAGTTCCGGCCCCAGAGAGACAGACTCAGAAGGGGTGTGGCCCTTCCCACTGGCTGCGCGCGGCCCGGACGCCCTCGGGGCCACGTTTTTGCGCTCCTCCACGCTGTGCGCGGCGGTCCTTTTGGGTTCTTTTGGCGGCCTTGGTACGGAGCACGCGCGCCGCCATGGGAGGCTGCGGTACCTTTTATTCCCGCGCGCACTGCACTTTTTGGAGAGACAATGGAACAACTGCCAGGGTTTTTTGCTGGCTGCGCAGAGTTTGTCTGCAATGTTGGCGACGTGAGCGTCAGGAAGGGGCGTTTGCAAGTCGTGTTGCAAAAGGTTCCTTCTGTTTGCTGTCAAAGGGTCCTGCGACAAAGTACCTTGCCTCGTGCCAGCTGAGGCACGTGCAGGCACCAACGCCGTCTTCTGTTGCCCGCAACATCGTCGAGTGATTCTTTCAAGGCCCCCATGGTGAATGGAATCAATGAGCTATTTGACGAAACGCGAAAACGACCTTGTGTGCGCGGTACCTAGCTGCGTTCGCCCATTCAAGTTCGAGCCAGACGGCAACGACTCTCAAGAATAGCGGCTCCGTTGCATCCGCCAGCGGTTCCCTCGTCGTCCCACACCCCCCTGGTCTTACTCTGCCTCACGAGCAGCGTGCCACCTACCAGGCAGGGCTTAGCGCATCGTCAGAGTCGGCCATTGCGGCGTTGGGGGGCGTTGGCACCGTTTCTGCCCCGGAGGGCGGCCTTGTTTCTAGCCTATCAACGGAACTTTTTCGCCCGGTACGAATGATGATGAGCAGCAGCCGATTTGGGGGTGGAACCGCGCCGACGGTCGTGCCACACGCCATTGTTCTCGCTGCTCACGCTGTCCATTTCGTGTGGGTGGGAGGGCGCGACGCAAAGAATGGCATTGCAGAGCATCGCCTTGTCCGCCGAAGCGCCCTGTATCGGGTTCCAGAACCATAACGCCGCCCTTCCATGGGCGCCGCCAAGTCCAAGAGCAAACCGTTTTCCCGAGGCCTCTGCATCGCTCTCCCTTGCTGACGAAAATCCGCCACTTTCAAAGCCAACTACACCGTCTCCGATCCCGCCCTCAGCCACGGCATGCGACCGTCAACGACTTCCGTCCTTCAACCACCGGATATAACGGAAGTTTCACACTCGTCGCGCAAAGCAGAAGCATCTGGCCTCCTTTGGCCTAGGTAACTGTACCCGTCGGCCAGGGCACTTCTACTTGGGCCCCCCTCCGGGCCATTCGCCCATCTGGCTGGAGCGACGGCTTGCCTGCCAGCTGATCCGGACTCACCATCCCTTGCGCTTACAAGACCCTTGAGGCTCCCGGAACCCCTGGCCTGCAGCTTTTGAGCTCCACAGCCGCCATCATCTGCGATCGTCGAGCGTTGCGAGTAACCTGCCCGCGACGACCTCCAGCACAACGCCGGCAACACGCCCGACCTAGTTCCACTCCAACTGACCCAGCCGTCCATTTGCTTGCCTGCTTGCCTGCCTGCTTTCTTCGGGGGCCTTGCTGCTCATATTCTCACTCTTCATCATCTGCGCACACCCCTCCCTCCCCTGGCAACTTACATTAGGGCGGGCATTTTGTCCATCTGCCGTTGCGGCGCCGCTCCTCCCGCCTTCATTCACTCAGGATTTGGCTCTCACTCACTTACGAGTACGACGAAGCTCACCATCTTACATACTGCTGCCACTCCCCACTCCGACCCAGCGACTGCAACTCTGCTTGCCTTCACCACCCGCCGGGAACACTTTATTTTGCGGATGTTTGGTGTCTCTCCCCCGACGTCGTGCCCACCTTGACCTAAAACTCAGTGGGTTCCATCGGGACTAGCAAAAGAGCCTCCGCACTGCAACCACGTCCCCCTGGGCCACCCAAACACCCCATCTGGCCAGCTTCCTTGGATGCCGGGTTCTTGTTCTCTCTCCTTCATCTCAAGACTCGTACTCTCCCATCGACCCATCATGCTGTGAAGCGGGTCGTTATGAGTAAAGTTTTCGCCCTGACTCCATCCACGGGGACTGCTGTTGGAAGAGGGTTTGCCTTGAGTTACACGCCCTGACCCTAGCTGTTCAGACGGGGCTCGTCTGCGGCTGCCGTCACATCTGGCTGCTGTTCCGTCTCGAACGAGGCGGCACATATAAGCCGGCCGTACCCATGGACCCCCGCGACGCCTCACCCGGAGAAGATGGACAATCATCACCCGCAGCTGCGCCGCCTCTCCGGCGGCGTTACTCTATGGAGGAGGACATGTACTACAAACGCATCATGACCGTCCCGCAACGTCGCCCGTCACAACCGCCGCCCTACCAGCCCAGCTCAAGAGAGCCCGAAGGTGCCCACCAGAGCCCGGGACAGGGACGGAAGGCACGAGATGGCAAGGAGGCCGCCTCGTCTTGGCAAGAGAGTGTGTTCGACGAGGACGAAGAGCAGTATGCTGAATCATTACCGGGTTACCAAAGCTCTGTCAGCATCGAGGGTGTCTTTTCCAAGAAGCATGAGATTGAGCACACGACCAAAAGGGCCGAGGACCGTCAATGGCATACCGTCTTTGTTACTCTCAACGGAACTGCCCTGAATGTGTACAATGTGAAGAAGGATTGGGGATGGGGAAAGTCCCGAGACGGGCCGACGATCTGCCCTGATAACCCACCGTGGGTCAGGAAGGCAAAACTGGAGAAGAGCTACAGTCTTTTGCATGCCGACGCCGGCATCGCCGCAGATTACAGCAAGTGAGTATCCAGAACACTTGGCGGTAGTCTTTTCCCCCCTTTCACTCTGTCGACCTCGGACCGATCGAAAGTCTGGTCTGTGGACACATGGAGTCGAAGCTAGGAAGCTTGCCGAAAGTAGATTGCTGACCAGTTCTCAGACGTCGCTATGTCATTAGAATACGGGCCGAGACGGATCAGTTTCTCTTGTCCTGTATCGAGCTCAGTACCTTTGTCAAATGGCTCGAGTGTCTGTTCGCAGCCATCGACGTTGCAGCCCCCATTGATGACAGGGACTTTCCTCGCGATATGTCCATCCCTCGTGTGCAGCGGATTCGTTGGTACCAGGGGCAATCTCCGGCTCTCCCTGGTTACGCAACCGCCGCAGCCCCAGAGGCAGAAGGCCAGCAAGCGGCTGGAGGTTTCGCGTCAGATTCTCCGACAGAAATGTCAGCACAAGCCTCGAATGAGCCTGAACCAACGCCGACGGAAGGGGGTACTGCACAGTCACAGCCTCAACCTGTGCCATCGGCACCTGGACGCCGGACGCAGACTCCCTTGGCCGATGCCTCGGGAGCGCCACCGCGAATCGAACCACCCCGTCGCATGAGCACGACGACGTACCCCAACTCATCGGTCGACCCTTACACGGGCAAGTGGTTTCCCGAGCACAAGTGGTCGAGTGCCCACGATTTGCTGTACGCGAAGCTGTGCTACAGCAACCTCCTCTTCAGAAGCCCTCGCAAGTCCAACTACATCATCAGCAAGGGCAAGCAGTGGTTCGTGGATTGGGGCACGGGCAGAATGGTGCGAGTTCTCCCGCCGACTTATGGAGAAATTGATTACTTCGGACCATGGCAAGTTATTCATACGGAAAACTCGAGGATTTAAGATAAGTCTCGAGTTACCGGAGCCAAGACAAACGAGATCGGCATTAGGGACACTTTGTACGACTTCCTGGGGAATATACAAGAGAAGGGCTGCCACGCCCTTCTAACAATGCCGCCAGCAGCAATCTGGATTCACGATCGAAGATACCCCCCCTGAGCAAGTGGAAAATAATCATTTCCCAGATGAGCAGGATGCCTCGTCCTCGCTCCCAAACCTTGACTAGGTTTTTTCTACCTACAATTACGTGGACGGACTGGGTCACCCCAGCCGCCGTTTTACGCTGCATTTCCTTGCGGCCAGACCTTCGGAACTTGCATACGGTCGTGGAGAGTCTGCGGTGCGTCCCTTGACCGGGGAGAGAGCATCACGAAAGAGACCAACGGCCCCCAAAAACGCATTTACTCGGGTGCATATGGGTGCGGCGCGTTTTATGAGAGCATTGTCATTGTATACATTTGGCGGTCGGAGCGACATTTCATGGACGGAGTTTTCTGCGTACGCGTGGGTACGCTTCTTTTTTGGAGCAACTTCGTCGTCGTCTCTGATAGGAACCATTGGTTCTGTGACGGGCGGACGGAGGGGCCCATGTATGTAGGCTTTGGCCGACGGGGCGTGTCGGCTGTACATAGCATTGAATCGTTGCACATTGCAGCATGTTAAGCATCGAAAACAATGTCGTTCAGCGTGACTGGCGTATTCGGCCAAGCCAAGCCTAGAATAGGGGTATCATTTCCGCGCCGTGAGCGTCCCTGCTCGACTCCGAGTTTCCCCTTTTGTCTTTCCGCATGGCAAGAACATGACAAGACATCAGGCGCCAATCTATCGCGCAAAATACAACGTGACCAGCCCATAGTGACGAAAACAACACAATCCACTTTCCATCGGTAACGTCGCATGACGCGAGCCGCAAACCAAGACAGCCGGGCCTCACACGTCGGCAGCCCGCGACTCCTCGGCCAGCTCGGCGGCCACGCGGCCGAGCGCCTCGTTGGCGCCGTGGACGTCGTCGACGGCCGTCTCGAGGCGGTCGAGCAGGGCGGCAATGTCGCGGCGCTGGGCGCGGATGGCGTCGGCGAGCAGGGCGTTCTGCGCCTGCGTCGTCTGCAGGCGGGCGTTGAGGAGGGAGCGGTGCGGGGCGAGGGCTGGGGCGAGGTGGGCGGCGAGGAGGTGCGACGGGGGCAGGAGGTGAGGTCTGGTTCTGGCTTTAGCATCTCTGTTTGGCTGGCGGTGGTTCAAAGAAGGACATACGGCGTGGGCTCGGGCGCCTCGTCGCCAGCCGAGGCGCGCCGGTCGGCCGCGTCGGCGATGAGGCCCTCCAGCTCGTTGAGCTTGGGGACGACCTGCCTCGCGACGAGGATGTTCTCAAACTCCTTCTGCAGCACCACGACAGCGGCCGTCAGCAAAGTGTCACACACACGCACACAGCATCGGCAGCACAGCCATGCGAGCACGCAACGGCACAGAGAGGGGACTGCTGACCTCGCACTTCTCGCCCAGCTTCTCCACCATCTGCGCCTGCACCTGGCGCAGCACGCCCTCGGCGCGCGCCGCCACCGTCGGGTAGCAGCCCGCAAAGTTGTCCCACGCGGCCACCTTGCCGAGCGCGTGGTGCAGCGCCTCGCCGTAGAGCTGCTGCAGGCGCGCGGCGCGCGGGCCGGGCGTCACGGGCGTGTGGCGCGCGGGCAGCGGCGGGGAGGCGGGTGCTTCGTCTTCTTGTGGTTGCGGTTGTTGCTGTTCTGGTTGTTGATCTGGTTGTTCGGAAGAGGTTGTTGCTGCTGCAGCAGCTGATGCTGATGCTGTGGTGTCGGGTTCTGGATGTGCTTCGACGTTGGGCGCGGGCGCATCGTCGCCGCGCGCTTCGGACGCCATTGCGAACAGCCTGACCTCTGCAATGGCCCACGAGATGCGACAATGGCCTCCGTTAGGCGCTCATAGACTGTAGATTTCAGTTGGCATGGGTTGTTGCGGACGCGCCGTAACGAGCAATGCGCAGCGCGGGGCGGGAGACGCGACCGCGGGGGAGTAGCGCTCGCACGTGACGGCGTGGACGGACTTGCGCGGATAGAGCTGTCCAAGCTTCATTTGCGGGTGACCGTGATCCCATCATTTCCTCCTTTGTCTCCGTTCGGCTGTGTTAGCCTGGGCGAGATGGAAACTCAATCAGAGGCAGGAGATTGAAGCGACAAATGAAGTGTTTTCGTCGACGGGCTGTGTTGCCCGTGCTGTCATGTAGACTAATATGTGCCTGTTATGCCATCCTCTGAGCGACAGCCTCCGGACACCGGCCATGTAAGGATACGGTGCCAGCGCATCCAGACCTTGCCCCATGTCCGCTACGCCGTATCCCAAGTCTATAAGGGTATCGTTCCCAAAGCTCCCATCAGCATATCCCATGGTGCACCCAAACACCCCCAGCACACCCTAGTTGGCCGCCAGCAACGCCGCCGCGTCCGCCGCGGCGAGGTTGTCCGTCTTACCTCCGTCCCTGCGCAGCTTCTCCTTTTCCCTTCTCCTCCTGTCCGCTTCCTTCTTCTTTTGCTGCTTCAAGTATGTCGCGTACCGCAACACGCCCAGCGTCAGGATGGCCATGAAGATGATGCCCAGCACCGATCGCCGGATCAGGATCCACCGCACGCCCTCAATCTCCGACTTGCTGTCGCTGCTGAGCATGATGCTCATTTTGTAGTTGATCTTTTGGATCTGCTCCCGAGTTAGACAGGCTAGCGTATAAGCGAGCGTAGTGGGCAGCATCAACATACCGCGCTGTCGACGGCCTTTTGCTCCTCCCGCACCGCCATCTTCCGGTCGTTGAACATGCCGCGGACATTGTCCGTCAACGTCAACAACTCCTGGTTGAGCGACTGCGTCAAGATGTCAACCTCATGCTGCAGATGGATGCGCTGCTGCCGCATCTGCTCGTCATGGAGCCTGCGGTTGTTCATAATTTCCGTGGCCAGCTCCGAGCACGCAGCCGTAAAGAGATAAGTCTCCTGCAAATCGACATGTCAGCCTCCAACACCCTATCTAGCTCGGATAAGTGTGTGATGGGAACTCACATTCTCAACGTTGCTCTTGCTCACCAGGCTCTGCTGGGCCACATCTAGATTCTGCGCCAGCAGGGCCCGGATCGCCTTCATCGCGGTCGTCGCATGATCCTGCGAGTAGCCGCCGTCCTGCAGCTGCTTGACGAGGGAGTAGCTGTCAAAGTGGTGCACGTAAGGCGGCGGCGACATGTGCGGGTGCTGCTTCGCAACCTGCTCGGGGGACCGCATGAGCAGCACTGCCTCGAGGGGGCCGCCTGGTCTCGTCTCCTTTTTCATCTGCCGAGTCCGCTCGTCCTCCTCTTGAGTGGCCTTGTTCGACTCGGTCGCTTCTTTCGGCGGTGTGCTAGATGGCGTGACAGAGAGCGACTCGCTGGTCTGCGGCGGCTGCTTGAAGTCGGTCTCGGTAAGGTCTTCGGGCTTGAGCCTGGACTTTGCCACTTCTTCCTCTGCGACTGCCGCCGGCTCTGCCGCGCCCTTCATCTCGGGCTGAGCTGCCTCGGACCTGGCCACCAAGGGCTCAAAGTCCTCTTGCCTCGCCGGCGGCAGCGCACCCGGCTCCGTCGGCAGCTGCTGCTCCAGCTGCTGCTCCCATACGCCCGGCTCGACGGCCTTGCCGACCCTCGGAGCAAAGGAACTCTTGGCCCTTCTCGCCGCTGCTGCCGTCGCCCATGCTCTACTCCCTGCGCCGGCCGCACCGGTCGACCTCGCTGCCCTCAGCAGCTGCGGATACAAGAATGTGAGTGGTCGCGCCGCGGGCATCGTTGCTGCAGTGCTATCGATTCGGCGGCTTCATCGGCGGAGGTGCTTGTCGTTTGTCGGGTACCAAGGTAGGTGTTGAGTGTTGCTGCAGCTCGGAATGTGGTGACGGGGACGAAATAAGGAGGGAGGGCGTGCTATTCCGTTACGTACTTCATACTCGCGACTCTCAAGGGTAGCGTCGGATGAAGGAGCGATGTCGCACGCTGTTTCCTAGCCTCTGGGGCATGCGGGGACCTGGCTAGGTTCCAGTGGTACCTGCGCCCTCCGCGGCGCGCGCTGGCCGAGAGCCGGCATTTTACCGTTGCATAACCACCGTCCCTATTCTCACCTTCCATCTGCCATTCGGTAAGGTAGTTGGCATGGCATCTGCCTCGTACATAACATTCAAGTAATTAAGCTGTGAGATGGCATGCTGCGGGGCATTCGTGCAGAGCTCACGGGATGCCTGGTCCAAGTCTGAACGCCGTCAAGAAGCAACGCGCACACGGTAAATTATAGCATGGAATAGTGTCCTCGTTCTCTAAGCTTCCCTGAGCATTTCCTAGAGTCGGAGAGTTCCATCTCAATCCCTACCAATATGAATACAGTCCTAAACATACCCTGTCACAGCCCGCCGTTCCCAATACCAATATTGTTCCCTTCCAGCCCACCGCTGCGCTCACTTTGAAGCGCTGAGCGCCCACCCCCCAGGAGCGGAGCAACAAGAGTTAAACACACAAACCAACCTCAGGAACCAAAGCGCTTCCCAAAAGCAAACGAAACAACACTCGTTTCCCAAGTCCAATTTTGTGTGTTTTCATATAAGCCCCCCAAAAAGATACCGGAGAGAAAAAGGCCAGAGCCGCCGTAACGCATCCTCGACACCCTTGCGTTGAGGATATCCAGTGCCGTACAGTGGTCGAAGACCCACCGTGATACCTCTCCACTCATGTCATGTATTATAATAATGTATCAATATGCCGTATATGTTGCCTGCGAAGTTTTGTAGTGGCTGGACATTATCTATAGTGCTCTCATGCGTACGAGCATGTCCACGTCTGTGCGCCACGGGTCGAAGTCGTCATCATAACACAAATGCGAGAAGGAACAGTGCTGAGCGAGGAGTCGGGCCGGTTGGAGGGCCAGCGGCTACCTCTATGCCTCTGCTTCCTGGACCTTGGGCGTCATGCCTTCATCGGCAGCACTCAAAGCCTTGCTGGCCACATCTGCGCTGGGGATTCCAACGGCGCTCACGTGTGCGCTGGGGGGGCTGCTGCTCAGGGGGCTGTTGGTTTCGTTGGTCAAAAGAGGGGTGCCGACAGCCGAGTTGGCGTCAGCATGAGACGAAGCAGCTTCGCTCTTGGCACACACGCTGCCAGTGCCGTTGCTGAGACCAAGGAGCTTCTCCAACGCCTGGAGCTGTCTGGTGGCACCGTTCTTTTTGAGGGCGAAGAACTGCGGCTTGATGTCTTCCACCAAAGTCTCTCTCTCGGCGCCGTGGAGTTGGCCCAACAATTTCTCTGTAGTCGGTTAGCGGTTGTCCGTCCAGGGCATGTTCAATGTGCACTTACGGATCACATAGTTTCCATACTGGTCTCGCATCATCTGCTGCAATGGGCAAGTTCCATCGCTGCCAGCCGTGGTGAGCTGTTCCCGGACGCTGCTCCGCTGCTCCGGCGAACCGTACTCGATGCATTTCTCAACAACGTTGGACGCAAACTTGTGCTTTGAAAGCGTGAGAAGCTGGGCCATGACGAGCTCAATCATACGCTGACGATCCTCTGGCTTGCCGTTCTGGATTACGTGCTGCGCAACGTAGTTGCCGTACTGATCGGTAATAAGGATCTGCGCCGACGCGTGCAGCTCACTCATAAGCTCCGCTTTGTCCGCCTCCGTTCCGTGCTCCAACATTCTCTGGATGACCCGGCAACCATAAGCATGAGAGGCAAGAGCCGTCACTTGTCCGCGCACGGCGTTCAAGATGAAGTCAATGTACTGCCGCGGCACCAGCTCGATGATTTTCTGGACCACGTGGTTGCCATTCTGGTCCCTGATGACCCTGAGGATCTCAGGATCCAGCTCCTTGGTCAGCTCCGCCTGTTGTTCCACCAGCACATGCTCGAGAGCCTTTTGCACCACGCGGCAGGCATAGACTTGGACCGACAGGTCCACCACTTTGCCCCTCATCTTCTCCGCCAAAAGCTTTTTCTGCACCTGATTACCGTGCTCAAAGAACTTCTGCACAACGTAGTTGCCAAACACATCCTTCATCAGCTGGATGGCGTTGGGCTCGATTTCCCGAAAGACCTGCTCCTTCTCGTCGCTGTTGGCAGTTTCGAGCTTCTGCTGAATGAACCTAGACCCGTGCTGGTCGCCGCTGAACTCAACGACGTAGCTGTAAATGTCCTTGAGTTCGTACCGCTTGCTCGATTTGTTGCTCAGGCGGAACTCGTCGAGAAGCGCGCTCCTCATACCCTTTCCGGGGTCCTGGTCCCTCGACGGCCTGACGGGGGGGATACTAGCGCCAAGTGGATATCCGGCCTGCATCGCGTGAAGACCATAGCTGGCCATCATGGGATGCTGTCGGAAGTTCTGGCTGTAAGGATCAAGGAAGTTGGGGGGGTATTGCGTTGGGATGTTGGCATATGGGTACTGGTTGTGGAAGAAGGCGGGATGAAAGTTGGCGGGATATTGCTGGGCAGGGGTCCGCCGTTCGACGTCTCCCGCCCTGGGGCCACGAGATGAAGGCCTGCCAGCCCACTCATCCGGGCTGGACTGATACATCCGAGGGCTGTTGTTGGACTCGAGTCGGTAGCTTGGTCCCGGCGAGATCCTATCAATCGAAGGCCGCTTCATCGCGGCATACTGAGCTGCCAGTGCATCCGTAGTGAAATCCATGCCACCCGCGTACCTCGGCCCGCTCCCTTCACCCATCCATGGTTGTGAGCCTGGGTTGAGCTGAAAGGGCTGCTGTGCCGGGTTGAAGGACGCGGTGCCGTTTGAGGATTGGTCCAGACCCATCCGGCGGCTGAACTGCATAGAGGCCCCATCGTCGATCTGATTGTTCAGTTGGAATGCTCGGTGATTGTGATTCACGCCCTGCGTCGAGTAGGAAGCGCCATGGCTGTTCGTTTGCCTCTGAGAGTGGATCGATGTGCTCGGGGTATGGCCAGCGCGATAGAGATCCTGGTAGGCGGGCGAGCCTTGAGACTGCCGAGATGGGGGCAGTGAGGAGTCACGAGATTGCGAGTAGCCCGTGATGGAGTCCATGTATGTGGCCGAGTCCTGGACATTGCGCTTCTGCGACGAAAAGGCCGTGGCGTAACCGTTGGGGTCATCGTGGAACGACTTGCCACCAAAATTGCCCTTCTTCATGCCGATGGGCTGGTTGTCATAGAAGGCGGAGCCGTTGGACAAGGCTGCATCTCGAGTTCGGTTCGGCGAGGTGCTGACGGAGCGGCCGGACCGCTCGGTGTTCCAAGGGTTGGAGCTCGAGGTCCAGACGTCGGCTTCAGAATTTGCGTTGAGGGCGCTGGAGCCGGCATGGCTCTCGTCGGCATCTGTAGGCTGGGTGAGCACGCGCTGACACGAAAAAAGGTGACTATGGTCGGGCTGCGCGACGCACCTTTGGCGCCGATGGACCTCTCTCGGGCGTTGGAAAGGGATGAGGTCCAGATGTTCTTGTTCGGATAGAGGTTGGAGCCCGGGAAGCCAGAGCCCATTGGCTGCTGGGGCTTGTCGCCTGAAGCGGGCGGCATGGTGAAGTTGGGAAAGCCCCTCGAGCGCGTCTGGAGAAAAGGCAAAATGCAGAGTTAGCGACGGAAGCGAGCGAGCGAAGGACAAGAAGCGATGAAGACGAAGCCCGTCGTCCTGCCAGCCTGCTGTGACAAAACCAACGAGAGCAGGCGTCGAAAGAATGAATGCAGGGCAGGCAGTGCAGCGAGTGAGTGGGGAACCTGGACCCGTTTCTGGCCTGTGCGGACTTGAGCCAGACCAGAGCCTGCCTGCGAGGACTGGAGACGGGACGCCCTGGCTGGACCCTAGGCGAGCCGAGCCAAGCAAGCCTCCTGCCGCGTGCGCTAGCTTGGTGCGTGCGACCGTGAGACACGCACTCGAGCCCCTCTGACGTCGGGGCCGCCACGCGCTAGGTAAGGTAGCTAATACAGCGCATTGGACGGGTGCTGGCAAGAGGCGACGGACGGTGATTCAACACGACGGACGGACGGACGGGGCGCGGAGCGTGACAAGAGAAAGTTTGCGGTAGCAACTCACCGTAGTTGCCATTGGCTTCAGATATGCGCCGGCGCGTGGATGGACAGGCTCTGTTTTGCTTCAGGCTGCAGACGGCACGAAAATTTCCACCACCAGCTTCGCGGCAGGTGCCTTGGAGTTTGCAACCGAGACCAGGGCAGCAATCAGCGATCCAGCGATGGCGGCCGACAGTTGAAGACCCGGCTGGGCGCGAGGCGGCGGAGGTTAATTTGGTTGGTCTCGCTCTGTCTGGCTGCGGCAACGGCGGTCTGCGTATACGACGCCGCACGCTTGTGCACGGCACAATCTTCTTCGCGCCTGCGAATCCAGACAGGTGCTATGGACAAGACACGAGCGACCTGTGCCTGTAACTTGCAAGAGTCAGCATGCGAAGAGACCAGAGACGACAATCAAAGAAGACGAGACGAGGCGAGGCCACACAGCCAAGCCAGGGGTGGCTAGCCAGGCCAGGGTCGGCCAACAGGCGCTAAGAACTCCGTGAGGGCGGAAACTGGGGACGAGGCAAAAAACCGGGGCTGCGCAGCGGCTCTGGCTGGTAAGGCTGATGGCCAACACTAACAAGAGGCGGCAGCAGGGGGTCGGGGGTGGGTGTGCGCGCGCGGACGCAACAGCCCAAGGGCTTTTTTGAGACGGACCTGAAGCTTCTTCGGAAGGGCAACTCACGGACTAGAAACCCGGCTCGAGACCACGATCAACGCTTGGCGGAGAGCAGAGTGGCCTTTTCCCAGGTCTGGGCCGTATCAGGAATCTGCGATAGCAACCGACAGTTGCTCGTGTCGTCGATTTCGATATGTGCTGTGTGATGGACGAGTAGGTGCTGAAAGCCGTCTCGAATAGGTGCGCCAGGTATCAGACGGCATGTACAGGCCTATTTTCTTTCGGTCGCAACCAAGAGCGAGCAATGCACCACCGACGTTCGGTCCTCGGCAACGTATGTATGTGACAGGAAAAGTATGAGTGAGAATGGACAGGCGATATGTCCACTACCTCGAGTCGAGAGGAAGAAGAAATGAAGGAGCCGCGAGTCGGGAATGGGGGCGCGCAGGTCAGATAGATGTAGTAGCTCAACGCAGGGCAGCCACGGAAACACGGCCCAGAGATTTATGGCTTGCCCGGAATGCGCGTGGAGAGGAGCCGTCTGTAGGAGCGTCTCCTCAAGGCCCAGGGGTAATGTGCGTGAGGAATGACGGGCGAGACAGGCTAGTCGAACCCAAGGGAGGGAGACAAAGAGAGAGAGAGGAGCAGAAGATAAGTTATGGGGCGCGGAAGAAAAAGGAAGTGGCAGCGCAGACGACGGCAGGCCACGAGTTAAAGAGGAGGAGGAGCAAGGCAAGGCAAGGCAAGGCAAGGCGACGGACGAGGGAGGACGAGGAGAGCTCGCGTGAGCCCGCACTGGATCTGACTGTGGGCGCCGGCCCGTCGCACAGAACAGCGCAAGGGTGCCACGAGGAGGCGGCGGTGCTGGTGAGAGGGAGACGGACAGCAGACGGACGGGACAGAGAGAGGGACAGACGAGCAAGAGGGACGAAGCAGGAGGGAGCGAAGCTGCGTCGACAATTGTTCTTATGGGCGCGCAAGATCACGCTTACGAACTCGCGAGCGGCCAGAGAGAGTTTCGACGTCAGGGCCGGAGGCTGGGGGCCGGCGCCGTCGCTCTCAGTACCTTAGGGCAGAGGCGTCATGCAAAGGTACAGGCACAGGAACAGGCCAGGCGCAGGCCGAGCAAAACCTAAATGAAAAGGACGAAACCCCCAACAGATGGATGGAGGGTGGACGCGAGTGCGCGAGCAATGCAGCCGGCGGGCCACGGGCGGGCGCAGGACGAAGCGGCCGCGGTGGGGGAGGGGATTGGGCAGCTTGCTCCTGGTGCACGCATCTTTAGGTAATGACCTACTCACTGGACGGCCCCCGTTGGGTGTGTGCCGTCCCCAAAGGTGTCAGTATCAGTACGGCTACGAGTGCGTCGTAGAGGGCAGGAGAGTCGTGGGAGCGCTCCCGCGATGCGGAGCAGGTAATTAATTACGAGTACACGGGATGACGGGGTAGCTTAAGTTGTTAGCAGCCCTCAACCACCCTAACCATCACTGGAACCATCACCATCCACTACCTTACGCCAACCCACCTCGATGCAGGTCACGCGTGGGTGGGCCCGGCCTCTAAAAGCGCCACTGGGCGTCTCTGTCCATGTACTAAGCTACCTTGCCCTACTCTGAACTTACCTGACCTCTGTACTCGTGAGGCATCCAAGCAAGCCTCTTCGCAGGTCGGAGAGCACGTCCAGATACTCTGGCAGCTAGCTGTTGCACGCCTCTCGGCCATCAGTCGGCTCAACGAGGCCATACATATCGAAAGCTCCCCATGTCCGCCCTCAGCTTGGCTATGCGTCGCCGTAGACGCCGAGGGGCCAGAATGACCGATTTATATTATCCACCCCCAATATCACCATGGTATCCATCAACGGCCCCTTGACTTTGACAATCAGCCCAGCCCAACAGTGCTGCCACCAACAACCTCAGTACCTACGCTCTGCTGTCGACACCGGCGGTCCTTGCTGCTGGTAATGGTGGGGTCTTGCTTGGCGGCAGAGACACTCACACTCGCCGCACCCCATCGCCTGTTAGCATGCCGTCTCCAAGCCTCTCTTGGTGCATCACGCACATACACGTATAAGGCACTTATGCCATTGCACGCATCGTACCCTGTATTTCGCCTCTGCGGGCTAATTGCCCGTGTCAGGGGAGCCTACCTACCTTACAGAGAACCTTACGCAAACACAGCTACGACCATCTTGCCCAACGTGCCGTGTGCATCTATGTGATTGCTCTGGGGCCGCCCCCAGTCGCACGCCTCCCTCTGCTCCACGCCCGGCTTTCAGTCTCGGTCCGCCAACAACCCCGTCCTTGGCCCCGTTCATCTCCTCTGCACGTCAGTACTGCTGCCTTTCCCTCGTCTGCTTCATCGAGCCCCAACGTTTGCCATGGCCATATGCGCCGGGCACCCCCGTCCGTGGCACGAAGTGTTCCGGGCCGCCAATCTGATCGATTCGCGTGTGCAGGTCGACCCGCATCTAACCACTCCTGGCAGTCCTATGCACCCATGTCTCACTCGGCCGTCCTTCTGCCACCATCTCAATGTTACCCTGTTGGACCAAGCCAAGGGCGAAACAAGATGCAATTTTTCCGCCCTCACCGGCCCGCTTATCGGGTCTGTCTGTATTTATTAGCCCCTCGTCGCCCTCGAGTTCCTGGCGGCGCCAATGGCCTCTAATGTGTGATCGATAGTTCACCCACCTGTCTCCTTTGCAGTCTGGCCCTGTTTGCTACTCGACAAAACTGGCATGGCCCTGATCGGCCCGGTTCAATGGCATGAATGGGTCCTGGCAATGGGCCCATTGCCGGGCTAGATGGTTGAAAGCTTGACTTTTGATCAAGGACGGCGACAGCAATCGCCAGGCCATGAAAAGCTGTAACCGTGCCACCTGTTATATATTGTCCGAGGCAATCGCCACAAGAGGCTCGGTATCATCAGGCGATGTCTTCGTCTAATTGCAAGCGACGTGGCCACAGGTACGGAAAACGGAAGGTCCGCCGTCACCCACCGAGACGACATTCGCCTACGAAACACAAAGGACCTGCAACGCTGCGCTTTTCCCAACAGCTCAACCAAGGGGCTTGGTGGCAAGCGCAGAGGTGCGCCGTGGAACGAGGAGTCTGCCAGAGTCGCCACTCCCAAGGCTACGCGGGCCGTCTGGAATGTTCAATTGCCTCGCTACCTGGAAGCCCAACGATTCATTTGCGGCCCGAACTTTGCTGTGCCACCTTGATGTCATGTCATGCCGATAACCAATTCATCGCCGCTCGTCTGTCTCGTGAGATGACCAAACTACGGTTCCTTGGAGAGTCCAAGATACCCGTATGTGAGGTTTGCGGGAATGCACTGCGGTGAAATCTTGCAGGTCTGGATGCAAGTCAATTGCTGCCCCAGCCAGTGGCCTCCGCACTTCATCTAAGCCACGCCGCTGCGGTTGCAGTCTGTCATGGAGGCTGCAAGTGATATCATATTTGAATCTGTCTCTATGCTTTCGGCGCCGGGCCGTGCGTTCGGTTCCAGACCATCCGTCCAAGCTGTCCAATGGGCACATCTCACAAATTCACCAGCCCAATCGTTATGCTACGAATTGCGATGTTGCATCGTTCCATGGTCTTAGACAGTTGATGACGGGTCTTTGTCCAAGGCTGTCCTTACAGGCGCATACCACGACTGCATGGTGTCACTAGGTCTGTGAAGAGAGAATTGGGTCTGTATTCCTCGAGCGTGGTCCTGTCCGTTGGGCGTGGCGGTCCATTGGGATTTGGGCTCTTTGGCATCGCCCGGGGATCCCGTGATTCATGCAAAGAAGCGTTGATCATGAATCATTCTTTACATTCCGCTGAACCGTGAGCTCAACGTCACTTTGCATTGCTCTCTTTCTCTTTTCGAGTATGTGCCGTGATCAGATTGTCTGATCGTTTATGGTAGGAGTGTATGACGACTTGGGGTGTGCAGAGGCAGTCAGTCACCAGACAGCTTCATCTCCATGAGCTGTATCACGCTCTGAGGCAACGACCTCTGCCGTGAGACGCTTGTCTCAGAGGCAGCAAACCATGTTGTCCTCCGACAGCCGGTCGAGTTGCAGCCAAGCGGCTCGTGACTTGGCATCTCTGCGAGAAAAGTGTTGCTACGACGTAGCCGGTCGAAACGCTGCCTACTGGCGGCTGTGCTCATGCACTCGAGTTGGCATCGAGAACATGGCATGGGTGCTCAGCCGGGTCAAAGGAGCGTTTAATGGAGCTTTGACGTCGCAGTGCAGATCAAATGAAGGGGCCCGACTGCCGACTCGCGACAGCTGCATGGCTGACAATACGATGGGGAGGCCCTTGCGATGATGGCATGCAGGTGAAGCTCCGTCCTTGCCCATGTGTCCAGAAGACGGCCGTGGGCTGGACTCGGCCTCTGTTGGCTTCAAAGGCACCCAAGCGCCGACTCGGTGGCTACCGCATCGTTGCCGAGAGGGCTGAGGACTATCCGTAGACTCATATTGACTTTTGTTGAGCGGCGTGTGAGCAGACGACGAGGTGCACGCGCGCGGTTCGCAGGCGGTGTAGGGTAAACGCCGAAGCCGCACTGGACGCCGTCAAGCGCATCTTGCACCTGCCCTGGGGTCACCCGCCAGCCACGGCGGTCAGAGACGTGTTTGATCCCCCAGGCTCTCGACTGATGGACGAAGCTTTGCTTTCCACGACGCTGCCAGAGCAGTGACATGCTGCCCGGTCCGCGCAAGACTCCATCGGGTGCGAGAGGAAGTCTTGGCAGGGGCAGCATGAGGTGAGTTGCTGTGAAGGACGTCCGTCCGCACAAGTCGCAACCCAAACTCGCAGCCAATGAAGCGCGCGCGATGGGGACTTGTTCTAGTGGCCCCCAGGGCCGGGCCTCTAGCCAGGGGCAGCGCGACGGCGATAGGTGCGCTGGAAGAAGCTCGGCGCGGGCGGCCCTGATTGGCGGTGCCTGGCCCTGAAGGGCAACGCTGCGGCCAATGGCAGCGGGCGAGGACCCCCGCACCAGGCGCTGTCCTCATTTCCCGCCTCATCACTCACCTTCAGCGACGATGCCAGGCTCCACCGGCCTCTCCGCCGCTGCTCTGCTGCTCTGCTGAGCCCCCTCTAGCGCCTGTGCCTGCATCTCCTCATTTGCTTTTCCCTCGCCTCCGACTTTGGTCCTCGTATGTTCTTCAACATCGTCGTCGTTGACCGGCAACTTCGAGGAGAGACGCACTTCCTTAGCCGTCGTTGGTTGTTCTTTCATACGCTCTCTTGATATCGCGAACCCTCCCTGGATCGTCGGCTTCATTCCTTCAGCCGAACGTCCGTCCAGTCCTTTTTCCGCCCTGCCAGTCTGCAGAGACAACAATTCGTCCAAGTCGACCGCCAGCCATTGTCATGAGTCTTTGACGACCCTGATTAACCTTTTCTGCATTTAGCGCAGGTGAGTTCTTTTCTACTCTTGCCCCTCCTGCGACACCTGTTGGTATGGAATATTCCTCCTCGCGAGGGTTGGGGACGCCGCACTGGCACACAGAGCAATCCCCTCCCTCGCCCGTCACCGACCCCTCGAGGGAATGGGGCGAGTCGACTCGGCAATATTGGGCCGCTGCGAATGCAATATCTTTCCAAGGCAATACTGACGTCGCGAAGCGCAGAACTTCCCTTCATTTATTACCGACAACGGCACCCGCCCTTGTCATATATACTGGCCCACCATGGCTCCCACCGACTTCCTGCGTCGACCCATTCTGAGTCCCTTCGCCAAGGGCAACTCCATTCTCTCCCGCACCGCCGAGATGCCTACCTCGGACACAATAGCCAAGCCCTGGAGGCCTATTGTCCTACCCGGCGAAAATCATATTGTCATCCCCTCCTTTGCAGAAATTACGCGTCGCGGCACCGACGACGACGACAGCTCCGACAAGATGATCAACCTCATGCTCGTTGTTCTCGGCCTCCTCTTCTCAGCCTTGATCCTCACCTCCCTCTTCTTCCTCCTGCGTCGCCACCGCCGCCGCATGCGACGGCGAATGCAGGGTCTGCCGACGTACAATGAGACCAAGCAGACGACCAACCACCGCGGCCTGACCATCGAGACGTCCCACAACGGCCGCTCAAGCATCCTTTACATTGGCCGCGACGGCCAGCCTATGCTGCAGAATCCCAACTCGCCGCCTCACTCGCCGGACAACGTCCCCGAGATTCACATTACGTTCCCGGATGAGCATGACGACCAGGGACGTGCGAAGAGTGGCGGCGTCCTTGTTGTTCGAGTTGGTGACAACGCTACCATAGGACTGGAGCCTATGCACGACGAGCAACTGCCTGCCTACGAGAAGGAGGCCAAGGGACAATTTCAATCCATCGACATGGACCATATTGGCGGCCTCAAGGAAAAGGATCGCACGCTTTTTCAATAGCGGATTCAATTGAGCTTCTCCGTCTTTCATTCATGGATTTCGAGCCTCTCTACACTCCATCTGCCAACATCGTTCGACTCGGCCGTCGACTGCATTCACGATTTTCCTTGGATAAACAGCTGCCATCCAGGGCAACAACGGACTGATGTGTTCGCCTTTGGTCTTCAGCTACCTGCCCGTTTCAGCGTGCAGTTTGGATGTTTGAATTTCTTCTCTTCTTTCTTTCTTTTCCAACATTTTACGAACGACACAACACAACGCAACGTCATGTGTATCCGACATGCTATCGCCCCAAGTCTTTCGCGTTTGTCGCGATCGTTGCCACTTCCCTCGGCCTGCCAATCGGTGCCTACGGGCAGACCACACACAGCCTGAATTTCCGGAATCTCTCGCCAACAGCAATCGGAATGGCAGGCTTGGCTCTTGAGATGCGAAGCACAGAGGTCGAGAGGAAATGGATACGTACCTAAACCAGCAGTAGCCTCGCCGTTGCAAACGGGGGGAGCTGATCCTCGGTCACGTGCAAGCCGGACAGGCGTCCCCTTCCGTACTGTGGCATAGCTGTATATTCAGTAGTGTATAATTATACAAGAGCACTCTTGCCCGCACCGTGCCCTTTGTCTCTTACGCTCCCCCTCATCCTTTCTGCCCTCTGGCTGTCTGCTTCACGTCCCTGACGCCTTTCGATGCGGGGTGGCGGGGCCCATGCCTGTCACAGATTGTCTGTTGTCTGTCAGAGGTTGGCCCGTACATTCCAGCTCGCCCATTACGCAGCCAGCCACCGCTGCCGTGTTTACGCTGCGTCATTGCTTACGCACACAGCACACAATGGCCTCCAGCCCCCCGAGACAATGTCTGCGGCCCGGCCAGCCTCCTGGTTGCATGTGGCGTCACTCGTAAAGACGGCGCGTCCCCGATACCCAAGAAAGGGGCTATGGCGAAGCATTGGAATGCACGCAGTTTGGTGAGAGAGGCACGTTGGTCGTCTGTAGTTTGTAGGCAATGACTACCTTGGCATGCGGGGTCCTGAAGATATCGCACACTTTTGCGGCAACAGCCACAGCACCGCCTAAACAGCCATACAAAACACACATCTGATCAAAAGTGTGCGATATTTTCAGGACCCCGCATGCTTGGGTAGCCGGTAAAACGTACCCTCGACTGTGGTATACATGATAAGATATTGAGTACACGCGAAGCATTCAACGCTCCCGGCCGGCGCTACTACCCCAGCGCCGAAACATCCCGTCCATACCCGCCGCTCTATGACATAGAATCCATATTCACATCCATTTTCGAGATCTGTTGCCCGTCTTATAACAGCGAGCCCAGTATCAAGTCTGGTTCATTACACCTTTGCAGCCCGAAATCCTTTCGTGAACTGCTCATAATTCCGTTTGCTGCTTTGATGGCGCAACTTATTCGCATCCATTGATCATCCGCATCGCGCATCCTGATCGTATATGGTGGGATCGGCTGCTTGTTGATTTTTGTTCCCGTGCCGAGATCAACTGTCATGCGCGCCCCAAGCTTGACCAAGTGACGTTTCTGCACCCCAGACGAGTATGCTTCGACCGCCGCTAGGAGTTCCTTGAAAACTTGCGCTTTCTGGACCCTCCACGGCATGTCCCTTAAAACGAGCCGTGTATACATGGCGTGGGACGATTTCAAAGACTCGGCTGCTGGGGAAATGAGCTGTCCGTTCATCCGAAAGGGGGCTGTTGCCCGTAATTTTTCTGTCCGCCTTGCCCATTTGCGTATTGAGCTGTATATCCATCCATCAAAACGCCCTGCTGCGCCATCATGAAGACCGGGGCCGGCCCTGGCGGCGCCTGTTGATACATGGCAGGATCTATGCTGCCATTCACCTGGAGCGTTGACATTTCGCTTGCCGCCATCGGCGCGTTGCCATCTGGTAACGCTCCCGTCAAATCTGTCAGCCCCATCGTCGTGTCGTCGCCAGTGTACATTGCCGCCATCTCTGATGGGTCCGCCGCGGCTGTTCTGGCTTGCGCGAGGAGGATCGGTATGCCAGGGGTCCCCGGCTCAACCATCATACCACCCGCTTGTGGATTCGAGAACGGGAATGGCTCGTCCATGGGCATCAGAGAGGAACGAAGCCAGCGATCCGTGCCCGGCGAATTGGCGAGGTGCCTTGTGGGGTCTTCCACAATGCCGGCAGCAATGCTTTCCAGTAACGACGCAGATCCGGGTACGCGGTCGTGGCCGTCCAAGGTGGGAAGAAGCATCGTATCTGCAGGTCTCTGCTCTGCGACTTTACCAGTTTTGTCGAATTCGTCGACTAGAGACTTGTTGTGGTCGTACTACAGATGGCAAGTTAGTCACCTAGATATCATGGTAGCAGTAATTGCAACTGCGAAGACTTACCGCCAGCTGTGCTATCCTCAGTATCCCACACCAAGGTTTCGTCATGCGTTGAATTGACTTGACGAGGAATCGCATGTGGGCCTCGTCAACTTTTCCCACCCTCCACAGAGGCGCCGTGGTCTCTTTGGTGATGTCGCGGTAAAGACGATGTTGCAAGGCTACCAAAAGTACTCGCGCGGCGGTCGTCGCTAGCTGAATCGTGGAATAATCACCAGCTAGCTCGAGCTTCCCTGTGTCTGTCATCTGGTCCACCTCGTTCTGCACAGCATCACAGAAGCGGCCAAAAGACATGGAGTGGGCAACCGCTTGCTTCTGAGACCTCGCTATAAACTCTCGGGGCAATTTTCGGAGAACCTCGACGGGGACAGTTTCATTCTGGCTGGGTAAGAAGATTCGGTACAGGTCGATGTGGCTGCCAGCGAGGTGACAGTGGAGGAAGACGTAGCCAGGACGCTCCGGCATTGCCATGTAGCGCGAAACGCTCTGATCGCTGAGGAGCACGTCGGTGGGTAGGGAGGCGTGGAACCGAGTGAGCTCGTTTTGCAGCCCATTGATGTCGGCCATGACCTTGGACGCATCGATGTGACGGCCATCGCCCGAGCATAGGTTGTTGGTGGTGCTGATCCCTGTTAGCATCCGCCGCAGAACACCAGCTGATTCCTGGGTACAGCTTACACTTTTATGCGATGCCGGAGATCGATGAGGCGGATCTGGAAAGCATGCAGGTTGATGGTGCTCGGTGGGTTGGCCGGCTTATCATAGAGCCTCTCGGCAGCCACGGGTCGGTTCTCCCGGAACGCTGCCTCGTCGCAGGGCAAGGGAATCTTCATATGCTCGGCCCGGCAAGAGATGTAGCCTTCGAAGCCATCGGCAAGGACGCGATCAATGTGGAAGAAATGCCAGCCAATCCGGCGGAGGGATTCCTGTTGGATGAATGTCCGGCCCCGCGGCAGGACGTGCCAGTTGATGCGCAGGCCCAACATGAGCCTCGACGCAACACCGAAGCACTGCCAGACTTTGGCAATGGAGCCCTCGATGACATTGTAGGTGATGTTTAGCGCAAACAGGATGAGCTGGCCGTCGGAGAACTTGTGAACGTTGTTGAAGAGGCACAGCTCGATTATGGTGCTGCATCGCTGGCCAAAATCGCGGCCCTCTTCGTGAGGATTGACGAAGAAACTGGCGACGGCGCATATGCCAGCCGCATGGGCCGGATCGAGTGTTCCCTCCTGCACTACCGTGTCAGCTAGATGAGACAGGCTATACAAATTAGAGGCTCCCCACCTGAATTGCTCGACAAGTCTCCACTGGGTGGACAAATCCTTGAGAGGGTAACCAATACAAGTTGTCCATGTAGGCATCCACGTGCCGCAAGAGCAAGTCCTTGCGAGAGAGTAGGTCCCTGAGCGCACATTACAGTCAGCAAAGGCCTCCCCTAGCTTTGGCCTGCCAGAAACTCACTCGGCAGTAAGGTTGGTAGTCTCCTTCAAGAAAGCGAAAGGCCCGGCGCCATCGTTGCTGCTGGGAGTAGGGCTGACGATGCCGTCTGATCTGATGATAGAGCCCGGCGTGGATGAGTTGTTCCCGCTGGATTTGGCCGAGTTCTGGATGCGAACATTGGTGAACTTGCGCTTGGCGGGCGTGTACTCGCAGGCGAGGTTCGCCGCCTCGCATCGCTTGCACCGGGGGAGGTCGCCGGAGCATTTCGTCTTGTGAGAGTGGCACTGGCTGCAAGCTCTCTGAGCCCTCTTCCTAAGTGTGCCGGCCTCTGTGTGACTGTGTGATGGAGTTGTCCTGGAGACTTTTGTTCGTTTAGAGATTAATCCTGAATAGAGCGCAACAACGGTGAAAACTACGCGGCTTACCTGAAGCTTCGTCTTCTTCCTCTGCGACAGTGAAGTTACAAGTCAGATCGAGCCTGGCACAGTTCGTGCAAGGCCCGTTGCCAGGGTTGCCAGAACATTTGACCTGGTAGGCGTCAGTAGAAGCTTGATGGAGGCAGATTAACAAGGTAAAGGTGTCCCCCCTGGTCTCAACGACAGGTTTAGACGAAGTACAGGGTGACAGAGCGTCGGACTTGATCTCACCTTGCGTAAGCGACAGGTGCGACAGCAATCGGCCAGGATGGGGGCGGTCCGGCGCCGTTTAGTTGGCGGCGACACCGACGCCGAACCCGGCGAGCCAGAGGCGGCGGCGGCGACATTATTGGCTGCGGCATTGGCAGACGCGAGAGCCGCCGGGCCGTCAGCGTTGTGGGCGGCCGGCCGATCCATGTACGGAGAGGACAAAGGCAAGGGACCGGATGAGGGCGAAGGTGAAGAGAGGCATCAGGAAGGGTCGAGGGCAGCCCGAGATGGGGGGAAAGGGTGCAAGGGGGATTGGCGAAGGCCGCCGCGACGATACGGGCCTCAAGAGAGGTGAGTTGAGATGAGGCGAGGTGGGCTGGGTACGGTGCGGCGACGGTACGTGAGCAACGGCGTGCTCGTCGTTGCAGAGGGGAGGAGACGAGAGCAGCGTGACCGTGAAGAGAGAAGGGTTCCAAGTGCTCTGGCCTATGGCTGGCGGGCTGATGGGTCCAGGCCGGCTCTCGCCCGACGGTGCCGAATCGGTGGGAGAGGGGAGGAGACGAGAGGTCGCAGAGCCAACGGCAGCGTCGACCTGAGCGATGTGTGACGACAGCAACGGCGGTGGCGATCAAACCCGCGAGGGCCGGCGACCACACGGCACCTACACGGGTATAAACACTGGGCCGTCGGGGTGGAGCCGCCTCAGCCAGGGTACAATACGGGTAGGGAGCTCGAGGCTGTGCCATCCATATAATGCCCGTCTACGGGTAGTGCGTACGGAGTTGCACCTCCAGCACCACCTCACGTCCCATTCCCCATTCGACGTGGTGTTTCGCGGTGCAACTCAACGCCTTGCCTTGCCTTGCCTTGCCTTGCCTGCCCTCATGCCTTGGCCAGGTAGGTCGGCATGGCTGACTGCACAGCATCTGGCCTTGTACTCTGTTGATTGGGGCGCAGACGCCTTCGCACATGGCCCAGCCAGACGGGGCAAGATATGTTGCATTGTTATTAGCCGCAGGAGGCCGCCGCCTGTGTTCTGAGCACGTCAGCGGGTCGTTGAGCAAAAAAGTCCGAATCGTCCACGGTGGCATCGGCCAACCTCCAGTGGGTAACGCTGGGCCGCTGGGAGGATGTCTTGTCCGCACTACTCCCTGCTGCGTGTGGGCACAAATAGGCTAAAAAGCCATGCTCCGTTCAACGCCCACGCAGCAGTAATTGAGCCGTTGAGTGTTGGCCCCAGTGGACCAGGGCTTCGAGCCTTGCCCTGAGCCTGTCTCCGGAGGTGCAACGAGCTCAGTAAGCAGCCGGATCCAGACGGATGCATAGACGCTGTAGCAGGGGGCCCGAAGCTCTAAACTGTCGCTCTTCGCGGGCTGGTTTGCTCTCGACCTCGCCGCTGTCTTTTTGGCTCCGTCGCCCTCGCGCCCCCGATGCTCTGGCTTCCACCGGCTCCACGCTCCTAGTCGTAATCGACTCGAATGCGACGCCAATTCCAGATGCGGCGGCTGGCTGCGGAGGTGGAACAAGCAAGCACAGGGAGCACAGTCACGGCGTCGGCAGTCGGGAGAAAGTCTGGGGCCCCTGCCTGGCCGTGCGTGGTCGAGGGCGGTGGGGGTTTCGCGGAACAATGTGCAGTGCGGAATCTTCCATCGGCCATTTATGGAGACCAACATCACCTAGCCGCTTCGTCTCCGTCAGCCACAGGGGAGGGATCAACCGTGACCACTTTCAAGGGTCTCACGAGAGCAGGGAGACGTCGAGCTTCCCAGATATATGCCACCCTGACGCACTGTTAGCTTCACCTTTTGCAACCCTGAACCCTCTCCATATACCTTTGGCTCCTCTGTACGCATCTCCAACACAGCAGTTGGAAGGGCACGTTCAGACCCTGGCGGCCCGGTTGCGTTGAGGCTACGAATTGCCCGTTTGGAAGCGCCGACAGCCGGCCTGACCGGGTTTAACGGGTGGGTATGATGCAACCCTGTCCATGTCAGCCTGCAATCCGAAGAGCCCCAGCCCGTCGCATCGGCGGCGGGTGGAACACCAACGTGTTCTTCCATGAGTTCGGCAGGATTGGTCCTTCATGATTTGGTCGACTTTTCTTCTATTCTTCGGGTCATTTCGCTCTGCCTGATTGCGGGCAGGAGACTTGAACCGATGAGCTTCGGCATGTAGCCCACGCGTGACGGAGTTGCGCTCTGTCAGCCGCCCCGAATGGGCCAAGTGAGGACAGGCTTTGGCCAAGAAGCAACGTCGACAAGGGCTCTCTTGTCCCCACTGCGTGTCATCCGCCGACATGTACTCCGTACTCGTAGTCCGTCCGAAGTACGTCAAGCAAAGTCGCGGGTGTGGGCAATGAGTGTTGTCCCTGCGCAAGAGCCGTCACGGGCAGCATAGCTAAGGTGCTAAGTATGGGCTGATGGCAGATGCATGAGGCAGATGTGGCGTGAAGCCTCGCCTCCCTCTGCCTTACTCCGGCTTGGCCGTCGAGCATAGATGGCATGGGCATTGATGACGACTTCCCGGTGTTGCGCTTTCCTTGTTTCCCTCACCAATAAAAGGCCGAGACCAGACGACGGGTCAACGCTACACAGGAAGTTACTACCTTAGGTATCTTCTCTTGTTCTTTTTTTTTTTTTTTTTTTTTT